>CAKKTI010000259.1:0-18842 GCA_920105805.1 Condylostoma magnum
TACACCCTTACACCCTTACACCCTTACACCCTTACACCCTTACACCCTTACACCCTTACACCCTTACACCCTTACACCCTTACACCCTTACACCCTTAAGTAAGATTTGCTCAAAATGATGACTTAGCTTAGAATTGAAATATAATTTAGTATTATACTAAGTAAGAAATATTAAATATAATCCTGATGATTGTAAATTAATACGCATAATAACTTTATTGATAGTGCTAAAGAATACAAAAGACTTTCTAGTTGTAAGGATTATTTTTCTTATGTCATTTATTAGATTGATTGTGACTCTTAAGATCTACATTCTAATTGTATATTACTTTAGGATTCTGAATTTGGTATGTAAATGAAAGAAGACGTCACTGCTTTAAGAATGGACTATATAGACAATTATGATCGGAGAGCCTGTATTTACCCACCTTATGCTAGTGTAAGTGGTGTTGATATAAGTAAATTCGGAAACAATTAATGCTAATTAGTAGCTGCATCTGATGAACTTTTAAAGGTTTAAATTAACCTTATTCTCAAATTTCATAGAAGTTAGAATTCATCTTTTGTCAAGAAACACAATTCCATATTCATAATTTTTACTAATCAGGATAACTAGGAGCTCTAATGATGTAATTTCTACTTGGATTGCGTTATAAAATATGATTTCTAGCTAATCCATCTCTCGAAGAAGATGATATAGAGGACATAATTTCTGGAAACGCAGAGTTTACAAGTTAAAATCTAAATAGAGCTTCAATATTATTTTTGCCTCCTATTTCAAGATAATATTTTAATCCATAAACTTTTTTTGACATCGGAACTTGAAGAGCAGTTATTACAAGTGCTGATAAAGCTGAGTATTTTATTATGATTGAATCTTGTTAAATGTATGCGTATATTGTTGAAAGAGTTTGAATAATAATTGCGCATATTAAAGTTAATAAGTATAAAAATTTGATTACTTTATAATTGCTTAGCTTCTTCTTGATTACATAAACAAAAAATACAATAAGTACTATAATCTAAGATATTCCTAATGCTATTTCATGTTCTTATTCTAATAATTCTCAAAGAGCTAGATATATTACCTGAACTAAGTATCTTACCGCAATAAATTAATGAGTAAAGGTAACTTATAAGACAGGCATTTCCTTTTTCTACCATAAGAGGTATAGTAATTAACTAAAGGTAGAATAGATTAGTATAATAGAGATTCCAATGATAGCAAAATAAAAATGGTCTCCTTTCCAGCAAGGCATTCAGCAATCATAATTGCTTATTGATTAATCAAGAGAGTGCCCAGTTCCTTCATCACATTGAAAGATGCTTAATAAGAATTTAAATAATGGTAAAGTGAGCACGCATCCAACTACAGGAATTACTGTTTCTGATAATCTATGTATTAAATAAAATATCCCTAAGTATGATTCTAAGCTAAATTTGAAAATAAAACAGCATGCCATTCAAAGTCCAAAAAGAATGAAAATAGGAATCAATGTATTCTAGTATCCTCCTTCATTATATTCCATTAAGGATGTGAGATCATATCTTATTAGCTTTTAAACTTCATAAAATGATGGCCATATGTTGTACCAACTTACTCCTAATCCTATAAAACTTAATAAATCAATTAAAGGGAAAGCATGTATTATTATATCTTAGGAGGTTATCATCAACTTTTGGTTTATTTCTGTAGGTAAAATTGATCTATCAAACCTTAGAATAATTATACATATGGAAAGTGCAGTAAAGCAAAGTATTCCTAATATTATTCTAAATACTAATACTCCTAATTCTGAATCATCAATATCTGAAAGTAACTATCCACATTTCATCTCATAACTAATAACTGATTCAGGAATTTCAGTTGATTATAATGGCCAGATACACTCTTTTATTTACTCGATAAGAATAGATGAATTTGGATTATAGATATAAGAAGGTTCTATTGTAATATTTCCTTCCTCATCTAAATATGATTAATACATGTAGAACATCTCTTGACCTCTGTCATTATTTTCTTTTGGTATTGTAACTGTTCCACTACATCCTTAAAATTTTATATTTCTTATTGCATTGCTAACTAATTCTTCTTATTCATAATCAATTCCTCTTCTTATCATAAAGTCAAACACTACTGAAAAAAGCATTGCACTATCATAATATGTACACATTGCAGGATCCAGTGTTATATCTGTTAGTTATAGTAGTTTAAGATAAACTTGTTATCCCTTTGGACCATAAAACGTTGCATTTGCAAAGCCTATTTGGCCTTAATATACTATTTTTCTTTATTCAGCTGTACTTGGATCACTTAGCATATCTTACACATTTGTTGGTGCAGCAAATATGCAAATAAATTTGTCTTTATAATTATTAGAGTTATACAGCCAATCTAAAAGGAAGTAGATTGTAGTCTCTTATATTGATAATAGTAAAGGTCTACATTTCGAATCAGCAAGACTTTAAAAGTATTAAGGATTATCTTAAATTCACTCTTTATTTATGAACTCAGGTAATTGTCTATATTACTCTTCATTACATACTTTTAAATTAAGAGCTTATATTCCTTTTAAGTAACCTTCCTACCAATAATTCCAACCGTCTTAATAAATTGCTGAAAAACTATCCAAGCCTAATAGGGAGTAGAATCTAATTGCAAATTTAGTTAATGTATCTACTCCTGGTGTAAGTCTTGTAAACTCAGGAAAATCTTTTCTTGAACTTAATGCTGGATCTTAAGCAATAGGACTATTATGAGGAATATGTCTTCCAAAATAATTAACTGCATTCATAAGGCCAATACTCATTTCAGAACTATAAGGACCTATGATTGCAACACCTAAATCATCAAGCTATGGTTCAATGCATGCTTTTATATATTCTAGATTTAATTCACTTGCTCCACATCCAAATTCATATGCTTCTAATTAAAAATTAGTTAGAATATCTTATGATTCATTTACATCTTATATTGCAACAAAACTTCCCAAGAAAATAAATGAATTTCTATAAGCGGGCTCTTATGTAGGATTTAAAGGACTATTGCTTAAAGAAATTCTTATTTTGGGTGCTATAATTTTCGGAATAATGGAAGATTACTCAAAGTATATGCCTTTTGCTTAAATTATTTCTTGAATGCTTAGTATTTGATTACCTGAGTCTAGAATATTTATAACTACTGTATTATATACTCTAAATTAACCGCTTTGTTGAATATTATCTAGCATCTTTGTTACTATTCCATCTGACTTTTGTAAATTGATATCAATAGTGGAAATTACTATTTCTATGTATGCTTTAATTTCCTCCTCTATTCCTTTCACATCAATCATAGCAGAATCTATTATTTATAGCATTCCTGACAAACCTGCATAGTTGCATCCAATAGAAATAAGCCCTGAACCTACAATATTAATTTTACTCTTAATCATACTACTTTCTAAGAATATTTATTCTTATTGTGTTAAATTTGATAAAATAAGGAATTTCCCTGATGATTTTATTACTCTTCCTACTAATCGTTCCATATTTTCAAGCGAAGTACTTCCAGTTAATCCAATCAGATAAGGTGAGCTCAAACATTTGGTAAATTCAGATTAAAGCACACTAATAGATTAAACTTCAAAATAAAATTATCATCCAATATTTTCTAGTAAGTCCTTGAGATAAGTGCATTATAGATTTCTATTTTCTCCGATATAGAAAGTATTTTTATTTCGGGTATAAGATTAAATTTTAGAAGAAAGATGAATTTTTGATTGGTTTTACACATAGCGCGTTGCATAGTGGTAGAATATTAAATTCTTACTAAAATTTATAATAACATCAGGTTGAAGCTCTTATAGGAAATTCGAATCCTCTATATTAGAATCTTTCTAAACATTAAGAGTAATCTAGTTCTTTATAGCATATTAATCGACTGTGGAAATTATGCTTTCTGTAAATTCTTACGGTGATAGAACTACAAGATAGTTTAATGATCTAATACTTTTAAATGACCAGGTGATGCCTATTAGTCAGAAAAAGAAGAATACCATTTTGATTTATAAGTTATTGAATTTTACTTATTTAGTGTTGCTCATTAAAACTATTGAATATATTAAATAATTCTATTCAAGATTGTATGATATAGCCTAATTAAGTAAACAGAATGACTCAGGCTATATTATAAAATTGGAGGAGATTTCTAGAAGGTAAAATTTATTAAAAACTATAAATTGCTGACAGAATCATCTTCAACTATAAGTGATTCATTAGAGTTATTTTTAGTATACTAGAAATTTTAATTTATCTACTTAACTATATTATATATCAAAATATGCTAAAAGAAATTAAATACCTGCTAAATAGTAATTAAAATATATGGCAGAATAAAATCAATCTAGCTAAAGAACATCACTAGATGCTGATGATTTTCTTAAAAAGCTACAAAACAATGAAATATTTTTAGGATTTAAAAATACTATTACAAATAGAACTAAACGATAATTAATTTCATCGTAAATAAATGCTAATTCCTTATATACTGAAAATGATTAAGAATCTGCTTAAAAGCATAGCTCAAAAGAAAAGATTAAGCAAATGAATAATGAGTAAAATGAAAGATTTAAAAGCCCCATTACGAATAGAACTAAACGATAATTAATTTCATCGTAAATAAATGCTAATTCCTTATATACTGAAGATGATTAAAAACCTGCTTAAAAACATAGCTCAAAAGAAAAGACTAAGCAAATGAATAATGAGTAAAATAAAAGATTTAAGTGCCAATATTGTAATAAAGTATTTTCCTAATTAAAAAAACTTTAGGATCATGAAATTACTCATGGAGGTTAAATATAAACTATTTAAAAAGATCTAAAATATAATTAATAAACTTACGATAAACTAAGTAATGAGCAAATAAAACCTTTTTAATGTCTAATATGCTGCGAGCAATTTTAAGATATATAACATTTAAATAAGCACTCACTTTCTCATAGCAATAAATATCAATATACTTGTAATATTTGTAAAAGTTCATTTTAATCAATGATATGATTGAATAAACATTTAAAAAGGCATTCAAGAATTAATTTTTCTTGCTCAATTTGTGGGAAAAACTTTAATGCCGAAAAGGAACTTTTAAATCATGAAAAGGCTCATTAATTTTAACCTATAATTTAAGATTGGTAAGATGTTTAGTGCGAACTATGCTCAAAGAAATTTTAAAGTTAGATTGAATTGGATTTTCATTATTTAAGTCATGAGAAGAGTACTGAATACAAATGCAAATTTTGTGTCTGATAATTTGAGACAGATGATTTACTTTAATAACATATGTAAGAACATTTAGAATAGACGGAATTTGCTTGCACAATATGCAATACCAAATTATACATGCTAGAAAATTTAAAGTCTCACATGGAAATATTTCATAGCTAAAAGATTTAAGGCAGTTAATAAAATATGAATGAATTTCTATTTTAATGTGAATTTTGTAACCTATAATTTAACATTGAGAAAGAATTCAATTGACATTTACAGGATCATATTGAATAAAATATTCTATATTGCGCTGCATGTTTTAATTTACTTGAAGCTAACTAAAATTTATAGGATCATCTGATATAAAAGCATTTAGGTAATGATTTATTATGTAAGAATTGCATTGATAAGAACAAAGCATCATGTGTAAATTAAGTTGAACAATTATCCAATAATACTAGCAAAATGTATAATGAAAGTGATCATGGTTAATGCTGAATTTGCAGCGAATATATACCATAAGTTGAAGCCGAAAGTCTATAAGAAGATTATATTAGTTAGTTATAAAGCTGATACAGTTCTACTTTAAGACTTTTATGTAATATCGGATTTTAATATATAAATCTATTCAACAATTTTTAAGTTTTCTATACTTTGATAGGTATTTCATTATATTTGTAGGATAAAATTATTCGTTCTAAATCCATAATATATTTAATTCAAATAAATTAGATTTAATATTATATCATTGGTGATGTTTATAAAATTTGTATTGATTAAGTGTGAGTAAGGAATCATAATATAAGGGGTATCGAGGAAGATTAATCAACATGATAAGAATATTAATTTATATATTGCTTTACTGCTTTTAGAGAGATTTTAAAAGATATATTTTTTCTTATAATGGGATAAAATCTAGCTTTCTAAGAATAATTACAAAATTATAAACATATAATGCATAAAATCCTTTGACTGTACTTTAAACTTTTTAGCTAAATTAGCAATATTCAATCATAAAGAGAATATATCGATTTATATAATCAGCTGTATATTGTTTTGGGATTTATTTCTAATATTTCTTCGACTTGGTAAATAAAATTGAAGGAAATCAACCATATTAATTCTAACTATCTTAACTTGATTTAAATTGCTGTTGTAAATAAGCTATTAGAATTTGTATATCATAATAATTCCACATTTGATAGAGCACAACTAATAATAAAATGGCCACTAAAGCAAGCTTTCTAGAAAATATGCTCAATACTGTTCCAACTGATTATAAATTACTCGGGAAAATAGCAAATAAAACTGACTTTAAAAATAGCATAAGATAAGTCATACAATAAATATACATATCTGTACCGAATTAAAATGAATAATGAAGAACTGTTAGAAGGAATACTAAGATGTAGTTTTATAGTTCAGTTGTTATAACTTCCTAAATTTCATACTTGATAGTTATTCTATTTATTAATTAAATTATTTAAGGCAATTCAATTATTTGATAAGCAAAGTTCATTAGATCTATGACTATCCATAATATATCCTCTTAACATAAAGTTTAATTTTCACTTAGAATGACTCTCATTCGACCATTTCTGTATCCATTCCTAGAATTTAACTAAAAGTTATAATGGATATAATAAGCTAAAAGGTAAATAAATCTTAAAGCAAACGCATATATAGTAACCTTAACTTTCTAAAAATATGATTTATTTTAAAATGCTATGATCCCAGTTACTATATCAAAGAACATATAAAAGCTACCAAAGCTATGCAAAAATATTTCTATCTAACTTAGATTTATATCATTATTTTTGAACTCATAATTGTTTTCTTTAGTATAAAATATTACTAGTCTTACTATTGCAAGTAATACTAGGATAAACATCTAAATTATGCTAAAAAGTGCCTAGAATTTCATATACAAAAGACTAAAATGCTTTCTAAATATTATCAGAATAGAGTTTATCATACAAACTATTATGAAATTTCTTAAATGTTAATTTACTGCACTTGGAAAGATAAAATAGTTCAAAATAAGTGCAAATAGTCTAACAATATCATAATAGCTAGTTCCACATCTCCAAATTATCAAAGAAATTACTAATCCTTTAAATAATGGTTAAAATCAAGAACTTAGCTTAAATCCTACAATAAAGCATATATCGAATGTCTAATGTTGATGAAGAAGTGTTATTACTTATATAATAACAAAGCAATAAAATAGATGATAACATGCAAGTCAATATATACTACTCATCAATTCTTATTAGGTATATAGATAATTAGAATCTACTCCGTAGTCTAAAATTAAACCTTGGTATAGTATGAATACATTT
Organism: Condylostoma magnum; assembly: GCA_920105805.1. Taxonomy (NCBI): domain Eukaryota; phylum Ciliophora; class Heterotrichea; order Heterotrichida; family Condylostomatidae; genus Condylostoma; species Condylostoma magnum. The sequence goes on from CAKKTI010000259.1 coordinate 7,593, forward strand.
ATTATTGGGCAGAAGAGCTGGCCCTGCTATGCTTGATTTTCTATAAGGGGGATATTCATTTTTAAATACTTTTATATTCAAAGAACAAAGTCTAATGAATTCTAACTAAATGCTTATCGATAATACATACATGAAAATTCTTCCTTAAAATATACATCTAAGTAATCCTACAAAGATGTTTCCATAATTTAAAATGCAATTTTAGAATAATAAGCTAGGAATCTCTCCGTAAGAATCTATGCAAATCGATGTAAGTAATGAAAATTCTCCTAACTGAATGTGATAAAATAGGCCTCCTACGTTCGGATGCGAAGAAATAAAAATAGATCCGCCATAGTATTCATAAATAGTGCAATAATTATAAAGTTCAAATTGAAAAGAAAGAGTAGAGGCTAATAAAGTAATTAGGTAATAAGAAGATAAGGATTAGTATGTGGCTTATTTCGGCTAAATGATCACAGATTCAAATCTGATAGCTCAGCTAGAAGGTCTTAAATCCTTTGAATCTTTTTTAAATGACCTATAAGAAATATAATCGCATATATACCCTTTGATATAGGATGCAATAATAAAATCCCCTGTTAATAAACCCTAGTTTAATTCAGTTGTATAAAATATTGTATAAGTTGTTTATTCTAAGGATTAAGAATTTATTTGAAAGCTATTAGATTACTCAGATAAGGGAGGGTAAAAAACTGCAATTTTTGTAATGAAATGAATAATTAAAACAATAGATGGAATAGAGTTAAATCAGAGGGTTTTAAAATAACTTTATAATTACTCAGTTTAAAATATTCAAAGTAGCAATCGAGTTATTAAGGATTTTGGAATTGCTTTAATTTAAAAGGTATTTTAATTTGTAAGTGATGATGTTAATGCCTTTGTAGATAATCTCAAATTAAAGAAATAATTAGAAAACTAAATTAAGGAAAAATTGATTTAAGTCGATAAAAAAGATAACTAATGATAGATATTTGAAGAAAGCAGACCAGAACATGTCGGGTATGATTAGCTTCTTTAGCTAGAATCACAAAATAATCAAGATCTACTTGAAATATTTCCATAAGAGTTTCATAATATTTTATATATACAGGAAATCAAATAAAGAAAGCAAATAATCGATCAAGCTGTTTAAAATGTGAAAAACACAACTCTTCAACTATAATAGAAGGATTATCAAAATATTATTAATATTGTTATCTAATTGATAGATGATCCTAATTATCTAATATATTAAAGTGCTTTAACCCTAATGCTTAGTTTAACAATTAAAATACCATTTTAGTTGAGAAAGATCGTCAGAAAACTTGTCAGTTTTGTAGTAGAAAAATATAAAGAGAAAAAGATATAAGTTTATAAGCTTGTTGACAATATTCTATCTTAGATTCATCTAAACCGAATTATGTAGTAAGACAAACTATATATTTACCTTATTGATGAAACAGCATAAAGTAAGAGTGGATAAATACGCTACAATATAATTCGATTTATATAACATGACCTAAAATAAAGTTAAGATCAATAAATTGATTTATTATCTGATAGGTAAACTGAATCTAAGATTTAATCAGTTTTAAATGAATTAGTTGAAAAAACTGCAAATAGGCTTTTTTTATTAGGATACAAGGATCAGGCTAAAGAAGTAAGAGATATCACAATCAAGCTAATATCTGTAATTAATGATAAAATTGACCATACCAATCCAAAACTTTAAAAGATCATATAAAAGTTTCCATAGAATAGATAAACTTAAATTTTCTCATATTCTCAAAAGTAGAAAAGGGATGAAAATTTTGACTAAAATCTATTGAATCTTTCCTAAGAAAACATTAAACAAGACGAGGAAAAGCCAATTTATAATACTGAAGAAATTTTCTCGTAGATTTTTGAAATAACATAAGAGTAAAACATATTTAATGATTTTTCTTAATTGATCTAGAGCACTAAATTAGACGATAAGCTTAAAGCTTTATAAATTATTTAAATAACCTTTTAATAAACATAAGATTAAAATATAAGTTGGAAGCGGGGACTTGGACGTGTTTAAGCATAATCTCATTTTACATTTGAATAGATTCATGATCTAATTGCAAGTATTATGGTATTTTGCCTTAGTTACACTAATTGTTAATCAGAAATATAAAACTTTTAGAACTTATAACTAGAAAGCTTGTCAACTCTTAAGTAATTAAGGTATAACATTGAAGATAATTGGGCAGAAAACACATTTGCTATTATTTTGGCTAATACACCTGTTTTATATTACTAATCATAGTTCACAGAGCATTACAATAGTAAAGCATTTGAACTTATTAGTAGCTGAATTAATCATCTTGGTTTAGCACATAAGGTGAAAGTTTTTGAATTTACACTTAGATAGAATTAAACAATAAATCAAAACATCCTCTTTAGAAACGGGTTGTATTGGCTTATAAATTGTGAGAATATTCTAAGTGACCAAAGCTTTAACGCAATACTACCTTTGATCAAACATATTGCAAAAGGATTCATGCTAAAGTTTATTAACTAATATCATCCCTTAACAGAAAATCTAAAGAACGAGGTATTTGTATTGTGTAGTCTAATAATTAAATCTTAAATATAGATTTTAGGAATAGAAGAAGCGAGATAAATATATGAAAATGCATTATAGAGCTATCCGAAATTTTTAGAAGTGTTTTTGTAATAATCTAAAATAGAGGCTTTATCAAATTCAACTAGCATTTCATTCGTGGAAAATGCATCAAAAATTGGTTAACCATATATTAATTTTATGTGTTAATTAAACTGTTGGTATTAGTATTCTTTGGAATAATGTTAATCTATTTTAAATAAAAACTTGCTGAATTTTCTATTAAAGAGTATCTCTTGATAAACTTACAGTTACTTAACATTATCTGGAATATAGTATGGTGGTTCTTCTATATATCATTCAATTTAAATTTTCTGAGATCCTATTTAAATTTCATAGTTCAATCCTTTGATGTAATAAATATTTAGACTGTTCTTTACACTGTTGTTTAATCTAGTTGCATAATATTTTCACACATTTAAACTTCTGTATACATTTGTAACCTTTTTATTGATTTCATCTTCTTTATTATCAATTGAATGTATAGTAGGTAAGTTAAAAATAACTTCAGACATTCTTTATAAGGAATTATGAGCTTACTTAACTTCATTACCCAATTTTCACATTTTTTATAATGGGAAGCTAATTAACATGTCTTTGTCCTACTCCTACTTGAAGAAATAATAGAAATTAAATCAATAGAGTAAATGAAAAAACTGAGCACCTTTGCTTTAAAGATAATCAATAGCAAAAATAAGTTATAGAGGACGAAAACTTACCCCCCTTTCGTAAATAGCTTCAGCCTTTTATAATAAAAGCAGTGAATCTATAGCTTCATAGGTAAAATTCACATAAGTTCTAAGAATTCAAAGAAGGTTAGCTGAAAGAATATGCAGAAGAACGAATAAATTATGAAATAAAAGCTTTAGCTAATAATTTACCTTGTAATGAAAGTTAGATTATACTAATAGCTTATGATACAAATACAAAAAATTTTATGAAAGTTCTTATGAGTGGTAATGTAAATACTCCTTATTCTTACGGATTATTCTAATTTGATGTTTTTCTTCCTATAGAATATCCTTAAAATCCCCCATAAATCTATTTAGTAACATAATAAGAAAACTTATTTAACTTTGGACCTTATTTTGATGAGTAGGGAAGAGTAATGATTCCTTTACTTGATAATACTTAAAATGGTTAATGGAATCCTAGTTAGAGTACCATTTACGATATTCTATACTATATTCAAAATTATGTACTTTGCTAATACCCTATATAAATGGATAACTTAGATTAAACTATTAAATTAGATTTTGTATTGAAATATGGCACACTAAAGCATGCAATACTAGATCATCTTTAAATGCCTTCAAATATTTTTAACGAAGCAATTTTTCAGTATTTTTAAATGCAAAAGAAATAAATCTTCGCTTATATGTAAGCAATAGTCACTTAAACATAAGAGTAATTTATAGTGTTTTAAGATGAACCTAATTATTTGGATTAAGAAGCAGTGTAAAAGTTTTAACATTAAGGATTATGCCAGACAATGAGTGGCATTATTGCTGAAATAAAAGAAGACCTTAGCTCAATTTGATTAATCTAACCATCCATTTCTTCGATTCTCTATCAAATTCATCAATAGAAATCTGATCCTATTAGAAATTTCGCAATTCTCTATAACATTCTCTAAATTTCTGATAACAATATCAATCTTTTCCTGAATTCTCTTTTATTCTAATAGATTACCAATTGTCCCCATTAGCATGCAGACCGCTTCTAATTAATCTTAGAACTCTTCTTTGCTTGTTTGATTATTTTATTATATCAATCTTTTTATTATTTTGATTATAACATTAGCTGAAATTAATTTTACTTTAAACAATTCACCTATTAACCTAGTATTTCCTAGAATAACTTTCTTATGGTTGTTTGAAATGGCTGACTAATTAGTTTTCTCTGTATAATTTTGTTCAAACATTTCTTAGACTTGGAATAAAAGTTATCTTCTGAATAAATTTTCTTTAAATTACTATTTAGTTCATTCTACTTAATCAAATTAATGATATTAGTACTATGCTGTTAAATAGGAGCAAAGCATTGCATAAATATCAGTGTATCTAGCCTCAATACATGCCTTTCTAAAGATTTCTTACACAAGAAAATTAAGAACTTCTACATTTTTAATACAAATTTGAGCAATTTGATCCTTAAGCTTATTGAAATTAACATCAGATAGCTTATTTAGAGTTATTTTCACGAATCGCTTATCCTTTTCTAGATCATTCACAGGTTGTGCCATTCTTTATCTTGTTATCTCAGCAGCTTTCTTTAAATCTTATACCTTTTGCTTCAAACCTTTATCAAAGTTCACAGAATATCTGTTTCTATTATTAGGAGTTCTCTTATTTTATACCTATGGACTTTTTGGATACTGATTAAAGGAATGTCTTCTATTATTCTTCTTTCTTGGAGTGTTTCTTATCCTGACTCTATACAAGGTCCTATCAGCATTAATAAGCAGGTTACCAGGCTTTTCAATTAAATCATAAGATTTGCCTATATCAATAATTTCATCAATACTGTAGATTCTATTCTCCCTCTCCTAAACTACCTGATCATTTCCTATACAAATTATTTCAAGTCCAGGGCGATTCTTTATCATTGGCTTGTTTTATTGCATGTTTATTTCCGATAATGCAACTCTGGGTATTTCCTGCAGGTTCTCAACAACTTGTTGAAAAATATCTCTATCCATTGACATTGTAACTAATGGAATTGACCTATCAGCCTCCTCTAAATCGCTTATTGGTGTTGTAATTGGCTCAAAGCATAAAGTCTGTGAATCTCCTATATTTAACGAGTATCTGCGCTAATAATAATTTTTTTTCTAATTATTAGGATGATTAAACTAGTACGAGTCTCGCCTTTAATTAGTTTGAAAGTTCCTCCTATATCTGTTTCCTCTTCTTCTCATATTTTATTAGGTATTAAAGATGTAAATTAAAACTAATACGGATTAATCAAAGTACCATCATTCATTGGTGAATACGCGTTGTACTCTTCCCACATCAAAGCTTCATCAATACTTATTCCAAATTGCTCATCTAATTTGAAAACTGCTCCTGTTATCTGCTTTCGAGATATAACAGACAAAGCAATTCTGTCTTTATTTTGATTTGCTGGCAAGTTGTTTCCTATTACTCTTTTCACTTTTGCACTTGTAGCTCTAGGAATGTTAGGGAATATATATGAAATTCCATCTAATAGCTGTTTATTTATTCCTTAGATTAAATTAGTGTCTCTTTCTTCTGGAGGATTCTCATAGTAGTAGAAAAGAACGTCTAAAATCGCTTTTATAGGAGGAGAATAATAATATCTTAGGTTATTGTGACGTTAGATGTTTAGAAAGGTTCCAGCTAATTGAATAGCAATTGGGCATCCATCCCAAGTGGCCTTTATTGCTCCTAGTAAGGCTGAAATTGCTAATATGTCTGCCTTTATTGCTGTATCGAGTTGCTAAAAGTCTCCATATTGCAGATATTCCCATATTGTAAACATTTCAGATAGATTTCCTTCACTTTATTGCAATCTTCCCTTTAGTAGTTCTATTGAAATTTAACAAGCCTGAGGGAAATCACCTATTACATACTTTTAGATTGAATCGCTATACTTTTACTATGGGAGTAGTTTCTATGCTAGTTCATATGATTATTCTCTAGTTAATAATCTAAATTCTTCAATTATATGCATATCATATTAGGAAGCCTGATAAATATATAATTCTTACAGATTTTTGTCAAAAGATAAAATTTAAGCTCCAATTCTAAATTCTTAGCATTTGAAGGCCATTTTAGCCAATTTCTTTAAAAAGTTAGTATTTCTTAAATTGTAGATTTGGTTAACTACATAAGCATAAAAGAGTTAATTACCAGCTACTAATGCATTGAATGCTTATTAAGGCTCTCCTTTAGCTAAAAATCCACAAGATGATAAAATAGGTGAGCATTTATTATAGTAGTTATTTCCAAATTTATCATAAATTGAGGAGATTGTTGCATTTGATTACTATCTTTGAATGTTCTAGAATCTGTTATGTATTTACTTAGGTTTTGCACTTGCTAGTATCAAAGCTTATGAATAATCCCTATTATTTATACAGGAACTAATAGCTTTATCTACTTATCCTTATAAAATATTTATTTGTTATGATTAATCAGTATCTATTTGTTATAAATATGACTCATAGCGTTGTAGTAATTATTACCAATATTCTTAGCTATGTGCTGGGGCAAAAGCAAGAGCTCTGGTTCAGTTTTGTAATTAAATCATCATTTCACAATATTACTAGATATTTCCTAGTTATAAATAGATCTATGCAGCTACTTATAATCTTGTATCTTTTGCGCTAAGATTAGTGCCTAGAAATTTAATATTAGGTAAATTTACTAAGGAATTTGCATACTCTTCCTTTACTATTTTTAATTATCCAACTGGTAAAACTTCATTGTCATCAGCACATTTTCTACCTTATTTTTAATTTTAGATTAGATCAAAAAGGTTTTAGCTTCCTGGCACAAAATTCATGAATTTGAGTAATGCTTCATATTTATCAAGCTGAGAAACACCCGTAATTTAACCAATAATCTATGATGAATGAGCTCCCATTAGTTTATTTTAATCTAAGCTTTCTAAACTGCAAATTCCTATCATGTTTTATAAGTTATCACTGCATATTCCTTGTAGTAACATTTTATTAGCCATATTCAACAAGCTCCAAGTTCTTATGGAACTATCTCTTGAGCAAGAAATAACGTTAAAAGGTCTTTCAGGATGAATATCTAGACCGTATATATCAGCATAGTGTTCATAAGCAGTATATATGCAAGAATTCTGTCTTACATCCCACATCTTGATAGTGCTATCCCAAGAACCTGATATTAAAAGCCAAGGTAGCTCTGGATTTCATATAATAGGTCTCACTTTATCCGTATGACCTTATAATTTGCAATATATTTATTAGGTATTGTAATTAATGATCTATATAGTTTAATCATCACTAGCTGTAGCTAAAAGACTGGGAAGAGATTAGTTCCAAGCTATATTAAATATTTTTTCACTGTGTGGCTGCAGGTTTAAAACAGGTTCATTGTCTGAGCTTCTTAAATCAATAATTATTAAAGATCCCTTATTTCCCCCTAAAGCAACTACCATAACATCAATAGGACTTCAAGCAATGGCCACTATTTGCTATTTTACCTATACTTCTTTGTAAACTTTAAAATATCCCTAATCCACCTGCAGAACTGCTAATTTCTACCCTGGTATCCCAGCAGCTAGGAGACATCTATTTAAATTGGAAAACTTGATTCTGTATATTGCTCCTTCAGTTCACTGTTAAAACCGGTGACTTAGCATATTTTTAACATAATCAAAAAGAATAATTTACCCTCCGAAAGTACAAGCAGCAATATAATTTTATTATCCTCATGATATTCCATATATCACTTGCTTTGAATACTTAGCTCCTTGGTATTGTCCTCTTTCTAGCATATCTGTTGTCAAAGTAGCTATTATTGTATTTTTAGATGAGTTCCATATTTTAACTGTTCCATCATAAGAGCAACTGGCTACTATATTCGGATCAGTTGGCTTGAATTGAATATCAAAAATAGTTTCAGAGTGCCCTGGCTCTGTCTAATGTATTAACTTATTCTTAGTAAGACTAAAGATAGATAGTCCTCCTGTAATATGCTAGCAAATGATATTTTCATCATAATACACTAAATTCTTTATACCACTATTTGCTATTTTTATAGTAGTAAAGTTACTTGAAGAGGTTACTTACCATTTTCTTATTACTGATTGTTTCTCTGAGGCTGTGAAAAATTCTCCTATAGAATTTGGATTTCATAAGAGAGACCTAGCCACAGATTGCTATTTTTCGAATTTTTATATTTAATTACCTGATTCTATATCAAATAGCCTTATTTTACCATTGCTGTAAGAAGCTAGTAAGTAATTTTCATTTTTTGGATCAAATTCTAAATCAACTATACTACAGTTTTTATAGCCATTAATACACCTTCAATCATTTCCAATGTAGTGGCAAATACTAGCGTCTAAATTTCCTAATGCAATACAGTTTAATTTCAGAGGGTTTCATTTTATAATCATTGGACGTCTAGATTTCATTCTACCAATATTCTAAATTTGTTTTGTTTCTATATCCAGTATTTTTATAGCATAGCCTTCCTCTATATATCCAATTTCACTTGAAACTTATGGATTCCATACCATTGCCAAAATCTAATGCTCCATTTTCAAGCAGATTACTGGTAGGTCATAATTTACATCCCAAACATATAATAGCTTGTCTTTACTAGTACTACAAAACTATGAGGTAATAGAAGGATTTCAAATTAAAGAGTTTATATTATGATTGTGATTTGCAATTATTCTATATAGCTGATAATCCTTAGCATTTAATAGATAAATTGCAAGAGTTGACGCATAAGCAATATAGCCGCCACCAGCTGCTGTTATATACTTATTTCAATACTAAGCCCCTGATTGAATGATGCCCTAAATAGAAGTTACGATTTATTGCATATTGAATTATTTATGGAATTGAACATTATACTAAATTGTAAAGCAAAATAATTAAAGTACTAAAAACATTAATATAAAAAGGGATTTCAGCAGTATTCCATTCTCGGATGTTTTTTGCACTTCTTTTCCTTTTCTCCTCTTCTATTTCTTTTTATATTCTTTTGTTTTCTTTCGATATTATTAGTAATACGATCAATTCCGACTTTACTTAATAATTGTGCTAACTTAAGAGCTTGTTAAGCTTCTTATATAGAAAGATCAGAGAGTCTTGCAATTTTGTAGTCATCCTTGGCTTACTATCTTAAATTATTCCTTCTTTGAAAACTATTTGAGCTCTTATTCAAAAAGTTGATAGCTCGATCTCTAGAACCTTCAGGACTCCCCTCACTACGCATTGAAATTAAAGCTGAATTTAATTCTTCCATTTATAATTATGCTTATTAGTATCATTTTTGTGGAATTATAGTTTTACATGTACTAAGACATCCTGATATATCATTAAATTATGCTTCAATTTTATTAAAACAGGAAGCATTACATTAACTTTTACTAACTTTCTTCTTTATTGTTGCGTTTAACAGTGATTTTGACAGATTATTCTTGATAGAATTACTTTGGAATGTGAGCAAACTTCATTTTTTCTTGTTATGTCATCGCCCTAACTTTTTCTTTATCTGATTTAACAATATATAGCATTCCTTCTCTTTCTGTGTATAGTGGATGTGAATTAAAAGGTTGATTATTCTCACTTACATTATGCCAAGTTTAATTAGTCAAATCTTACCTATTAAAGCTTCAAGGTTATGAAATTCTACAGATTTATAAATTTTCTTTAGGTATAGACCAGTACTCAGCTTGTTTCTAAGCTATTCTGTCTAAATATGCTTATTTACTAATATTGAACTCTACTGGGGCTGATAAATTTCAAGTTGATGGACTTCATTATCGAACAACTATAAATAGATTGTCTTCATCATACTCGAATTCCTCATCAATTAGTTGAACTGCCATCTACTTGCCATCAAAGAAGTCATTACTGTTCAATTTAGTTTCTTCTTTATATATTTTTCCTAAACCATGTTAATTTTTCTCTCTGATTAAGATTTTCCCTTCTTATTATATTAGAGTATAGGCTTATTATATAACATCTGAAATCGTTTGGGTTATTTTGAAATTAACTGTACTTAACTTTTTAAATTCGACCAATTAGCAATCTGGGAAGTGTTCTTGATAGGGCAATGCTTAATAGATAACAATACTTATTTCATCTGGCTATTTTGGTGTACCTTTTTCAACATATATCATAGAATTATTAAAAACATTGCATTATTTCAGTGTTAAGTCTAGGTTTTTGAATTCAATTCCTACATTACTTGAACGTTTCATAATGAATTCTTAAATATTTAGATTTAACTTATCAGCGATTCTTCTTTTAAGCTCTAAAGCCTTTTCATCTTAATCAATACTAGTATGATTATTATATTCAGGGAATCCCATTTGATTTAAAGGCTCATCAGGATTATTAAATCTTATTAGGTATTTGTTATTCTGGGATTGTATTACACTCTCCCAGTAGGAATATTATGTTCGATTCTAGATGTAGAGAGATATTCCATCAAACATTCTTACCTCTTATACACTTTTGTTATATTGACTAGGAATTGCTATATTCTCTACATCAGTTCCATTAAATGAGTAAATCTTCTTTAGGACTAATTATTAGTCCACTGGAATCTTGAATTTCTCTTAAAATCTCAGCAATAAGTTTAATAATGTTTCATTTCTATTTATGCTAATTTACACTGGATTTTATGTAATTTCGTAAAAATCTACTTCGTTTACATCATAACTTGATTTCCATAAATTGACTTTTATCGTAATACCATCAGGGTCATAATTCTAGAATTTCTCTTTTGGCTTTTTTGTTTCAACTGCTAAAGTTTTAAAATTGTAGATGTTTTAATCATTTAAGCTCTTGTTTTCCTAATACACTTATTGCATTTGCTTGTTGTATACAGAATATGACCTAAGTCTAAAATCTTTCATACCCTATCCTAAGTTAA
>CAKKTI010000260.1:7504-30745 GCA_920105805.1 Condylostoma magnum
CATTAATCAGATACTTCCTGAATGTTTAGATTTAACTTTTATAATTATTGCCTTTTTGTAAACATTTAATTAAAATCTAACTTTTATTTCTCTCCAATTTAATAGCTTCTGCTTCAATTATTTGTAGCATTTCTTGCATATACTTTTTGTCAACTTCAATTTAGTTTTGTTGGTCTTGCAGCATTTCTTATTATTTCTACAAGTTGATCTCTCAGTCTTCTAATTCTTATCTCTTCATCTTTTTACTTTTCAATACTAAAGATGTGTCTTAGTATTCTAAACTCACTCTATTATTATCTTAACTTATTTTGATATCTAAATCTTCCTTGAGTTTAAGTAATGTAGCACTTAAGCATTCTAACTCATATTGTTGTTTCTCTACTTTTAATTATTTACTTTAAACATCTTATTCTGCTGTATGAATATTATTATATTTAATTTCTAATTATCTTTCAAATGTTTCCTTGTAATGTTCAAATTCTTTTTTCTACTAGCTTAAAATTTATTACATATTATCTAGACTTTCTTATTTCTATTTAATTTCTTGTTATTATTCTTTAATTTGCTCTACTAATTTACGATTTTTGTACTCAAAATGCATATTTGAATCTTTTTAATTTTATTGATTAGAATTAAATTGCTCAATTGCTTCTTATAATTCTTAGCTTTTCTTTCTTATTTTTAGTTTTTGCTTTGCTATTTTTTTAACATCGAATTCAAAATTCTAACGAATTTCTTCTAACTATCTTCACTAATCATTCATTATCTTATTTTATTCTTTAATTTATCTTTTTGCTTACTTTAAGCAATTTTCTTTATCATTATAATCTTGTTTTACTTTTTAAAGCTTGGTTTCATTTTAGTGTATTTCTATCTGCTATTACTAGATACTATTCTTTTAAATACTTAATTCATTATATTATTACTGGAAATCTTATATATCTTATTCTAACTTCAATCTGTCCTTTCTAATAATTCTCTTCTCATCTTCAATTCTTTCTAACTATATATCAATATCCTATCTAGAAGCTGTAATGCTTTTTGCCTAATTATCCAACAGCTTTTGATCAGACAGTAAACTATAACTAGCTGATACAATCTACGAGCATACTTATGATACAAACAAAGGAAATGTCTCGTAATTAACCTCGTGGTTAAAGTGAAATTGTGGATTAATTTTTCTTACTATATCATTAATGTTATTTACATATTCCTAAGATATCTCATGACTGTATTATTTGGCTATTGGAGAAGTACATTTCGGGGATAAACTAGTAATTCTCTTATGTTCAATTCGTTGATTATTCATTGAGCGTGATTAACTAAAGCTTTATCCCTTTTGCATTCTTGGAGGAAGGTGTTATCTAAAATCAATAGTAGGCTAATAGGTTCTATCCGTTTTTGACTTATAATTGTAATACATATAATTTATACTCGAATAAATGGGGTGTGGGAATAGCAGAGACACTTTAAGTGAAGAAAGCATGATTCAATAAGGAGAAGAAGCCTTAGGATTTGGGACACTTTCAATTAAAGATTTAGATTTAACTTTAAGGAAGTATTCAAGCTCAGGGTAATTAAATAAAAATCAATTCAGGATGGCATTGTCTGTACTTAGACTTCCTATGTAAAGCAAATCTAAGCTAAAAAGTATTGAAGCATTTTATAACACTTTTTGTGTAAACGAGCATTATATACTGAGAAAGCTTATTTTATTAGGTGTTATTATGTGTAGAGGAGCTGATGTTGAAAAAGCTAAAATCTTATATGAAAACTACGATGAAGAAGTTAAAATGAATCTTGATATAGATTAAGTAAACTAAATGCTGGAGGATGTCAAAGAACTTATTATAAATTAATTGCCAGTACTAGCAAACGCAGAGAATAAAAATGAATAAAATGATGTAAAAAACTACTTAAAGAATTTAAAATAACAATGAAATAACTAGAAATAAGGCTTCTTAAATAACATAATGCGTGAAGAGTTAGAAGTAAGCTAAAATGCATTTATTGATAATATAGTAAGCACTTCCTCGAAGCATTTACTATCCGCTCAAGACTTAAGACAGTACTTATTAACAGCTTGTTCCTAAGTAATTCTATTAGCCTAAATAAAGTTTCTATTCTCAAATAAACTGGTAAGAAGATCAGCAAGTCTATACCCAGCTAATGCTATTCTCTATCTAGCAGTCTTCAATCCAGCCTCTAAATACTCTGCACTGGGTCTTTAATTTTCTTCGATTCCATAGTAAGCAACATTAACAGCGTCGTGGAAACTTTCAAAAGACCATTCATTTACATCTTTCTCCACTAGATAATCACTCAGATCGCTTCTTGGGAATTAAGCCATGATTGATTAAGACCATTTATCAATTTGTTATTGATTCTGAACTGACAATGGTCGTGGCAAATCTGTTTCCATTGTGCCTAGAACAGAGTCCCACAAAGCATGAAGCTCTTAAATATTACTATTGTATACTATTTTGAAATCATTGCCACCAGCATCTCCTTCGGGCATATTTACTGTGAATCTAGAAGTTGCGTGGAGGGGTTGATGTAAATCACCTACAAAGTGCACTAAAAATCTGATAGCCATTCCTGCTTCTAAGGGATTATTTGAATTGTAGGTCACTGTATTGTTTAAAGTTTCAAACATTTAGTTAATACCCCATACAACGTCTTAGAATTCTGGAGATTTTTATAATTTCAGGAGTCCATCATAGTTGTAGGGTCTATTAATATAATGCCAGTTATTCATTGCTTCCAGGTAGAAGGCTTTTATATCATCAGCCCAGCAGGCTGACTCAACAAAGGTGCTAGAAGTCCCATGAGTGAAACTCTCAGGTATAAAGTCGATAAATTGCTAGGCTTTAATAAAGACTTCTGGATTTGAGTTCTCTAGATCAAGTCTTGCTATATTAGCCACTGTCATATGTCCGTCGCACCACCATCCTTGAACTTAGTTGACAATATAGTATAATATAATAAACATTACCATTTATTTGTTCACCAATTTGTGTTTTAAGTATATTATGAAATAGAGGAAATAGTATCAAATATTACTTTGCTATTTACCCCGGAATACTGATTTCTAACTAATATAAAAAATTTATAAAAATGTACCATAGGGTAGATGATCGCAGTTAAATGATCCATAATTTTTACACTTTTGAAGAAAATATTGGTGAGGGAAGTTTCGGTGTAGTGCGGAGAGCCTATAAGAAAGACACAGGAGAATATTTTGCTATCAAAACAATAGATAAATAAAATTTAGATTAGGATGAGTAGGCTAACCTTGAACTAGAGATTGAGATTCTTACACAAATAGATCATCCAAACATAGTAAAAATACAAGAAATCTTTGATGAACCTACAAAACTTCACATAGTTATGGAGCTAATGGAAGGTGGAGAATTATTTGATCGTATAGTCGAGAATGATCACTACAGTGAAAGAGAAGCAGCGGATACTATTGCTCCGATTGTCGATGCAATTAAATACTGTCATGATATGGGAATAGTGCATAGAGATTTAAAGCCGGAGAACCTGCTTTACACAAGTACAGATGTAGGATCAATAATAAAAATATCAGATTTTGGATTGGCCCGGTTTTAAGATGACGATGTAATGACTACTGCTTGTGGAACTCCGGGATATGTTGCTCCAGAAGTACTGCATGGTAGGGGCTATGGACTAGAAGTTGACTATTGAAGCATTGGAGTTATTCTGTATATTATGCTTTGTGGCTTTCCACCCTTTTCGGAAGATACTAATGAAGCTCTATTTGATGTTATTAAGTAAGCGTAATTTGATTTTCCTTCTCCGTATTGAGATAATATTTCCCCTATGGCTAAAGATATCATTTGTTAGTGTTTGAAGATTGAAGCTAGTTAAAGATATAAGGCGTAAGATATTTTATCTCATGAGTGGATTATTGGAGATGATACTCCAAGGACTAATATGCCGCAGGTTACTCAGAAAATTAGAGAGTTTAATGCTAAAAGAAAATTTAAGAAAGTTGCTAATACTGTTCTTGCTGCTACTAAATTAAGCTCGTTTAGATTAGGTAAATAGTTTATTGATTATAGTATTATAAGAAGTATATGTATACATGTTCAAAGCATTTTTATGACTGATAAAGGAACAGCTGTATTTTATTTAGCAAGTTTTTAAAAGATTCATATTGAAATAATTCCATTTTTAATATTTTATACCCTTTTAAGGAATTTACAAAAGCTATTTAAGCATTTTTTACTATTATTTTTAATAGAGAATCAATCTTTATAATATGTGTTTAATTAATCAATACGTAATTTTGTGCTAAAGAATTCACAAAAACATTCAAATTACTAAGGCTTAAGACAACATAGCATATTGGAAATTATTAATGAGGTTATATAAAAATGAAATCCATAGATTAAACTATTGATGAAATATCTGATGAATACAATCTTATTCGGCAATGTCTTAGCTCTTAAAATAGCTCAAAGTCATTAATCTTCAAGCTTAAATAAAGTTTCTTTGAAGCCCTTAACTCCATATATATGTTCTCAGAGGAAGTTACAAGAGGAAATTGCATCAAGCCCTGGGTTGTATCAATCAATGTTTTAATTCAAACCCTTATGCAAATTGGTCTGATGTATTACATTGATAATGACATAGATTAATGAGATATTTTCTAGCAAGTCTGGTAATGAGTTGCAATACTTAGATTTGAAATGATTTTAGCTAAACTTGGATTTCTTTAGCCATTTCTTGTGTTTTGTACGTTTATCAATTTTAGCATGTTCTTTGGGTTTTTAATTGCATTTTACAGAGCATTTAAAGGCATAAATCCTTAATTAAAGTACTAAAACTATACTATTACATTACCTTCAATAATTATGACAGGTGGATTATTAGTTCCAATAACATCTAGTAGGATTGCCTATCTAAAGCAGATTATAGTGACAGATAGTGAAGTTAGCAAAGAATTAAATGCAGAAGAAATTGATTTTGATTCCGATTTATTAGTATTAGTAATTTTTGGGGAATTAGTATAAAACTTAACAGTGTACTTAGTTATTTTAGGAAATACAGAAATAAATCACGATAAAGTATTATAATCGGCTTATTGCAGATTTTCATATAACTTGCCCATATTATACAACTATATGGCAATTATTCATGTAGTTATGTACTACTTTGTTTTAGAGAATAACCCATATCTATTCTATATTATAATTTCTAGTGTTTACTTGATGCTAGGAATTTTATTTATATTATAACTTATATACTATGATATAAAAAAGAACCTTATATATAGTATAAGCTCATTTACTATTGGATGAATCTCATTTTGCTTTATGCTTGGATTACTACTGGATAATGTTACAATTATTCTGATTTTAAGCTTGATTATTCCGATTTGTTATATCATTTTATTGTCTTTAACAATAAAAGAATAACTTGTTAAATTTCGAAATAAATACTTGGACAATCTTGATTAATTAAACAGCTTTATGCCTGTAGAACTAGTTTTAAGATAAAATTTAATAGGAAGAGATCCTAACTTAATAGATAAATTTTAGATTCTCTATAACAAACCTTAAATTTTATAGTGCAAAAAGTTTTACATTATTTAAGCTTTTTATTATGCTAATACTTGTTAAAACTTTGCAATGGCTAGAATTAAGCTTTCTTAAATAAGTTAAGCAATAAGCAATATTGAGGATGATTATCAGGAATATAAATGCAGAAAATACGTATTAAATGATGAGTCGACTGATGGAATAAGGATACTCAAATATCTTGATGAGTTAACACATGCTAAAAAGTAAGATGAGATTTTATGCATATAATTAAAAAACATATGATTAGAGTTATCCAGTGTTTAGCCAAGAGTGGCCAAATGCGAATATCTAATTAAAAGAATAGTGTTAAAATACAAGAGAACTAAGAATCTGTATAAAAGAATACTATAGAAATTTGGAGAAGATTAATAAGTAAATTAATTATACGGAACATTGCTACATGAGATAGCTCATTCAAAATATGGACAAATATACTAATAAAAGGCATATTTATCAAGTGAAAATCCAAGATTACAAAAGAATGTATTCAAATTAGCCCATCCATCTTAAGGATTTATCATTACAACTACTAACAAACATTATTTTGGAATGATAATCTATGCAAATTATAACGCAAAGAAAATATTTAATTGTTCTTAGAATCCCTTAGTAGGAAGGTATTTAAAGGAAATAATAGCTTAGCCCTTTTAAAAAGCAATTTTATCATAACTATTTACACAGATTGAAAATTTTAATAATAGATACAAACAAACACTTTATTTTTAAGATGAAAGGCATTATTTAATACCGATTTAAGCAATAATATAATAGGATTGTCTTAGTAGAGATCCTTGTTGTTTGATCTGGTTTTCAGTAAATAAAAAATAATACACAGAAATTGCGTTGACTAATGAAGATGGTGTAATATTGGCTTATACTGAATTATTTGCAGCCTTTTGTGATCTTCCAGTGGAGGAATACAATATATATGGCATGAGCATACTATAGATTTATCCTTCATTATAAAATGCATACAAAAGTACTGAGTATTACCTGAATTTAAATGAATCAACAGTTATTAATACAGCAAAAAAATATTTTTTGAATTAAACTTACATCGAAGTTAAAATCACTAAGAAACAAATGATTAATTTTCCTTTTTAGAATAATATAAGAGATATAGCTTCATAATTTATACAAAGACCTACTATATAAAAAGACAAGAGAAACTATTAAATTAAATCAAATCAATTAAAGTTAGAATAATAAATATAATTATAGGATGATAACATTCAAGCAAAAGAAATGCACTAATCATCATCATCAAGTAATTCAAAGGTTTCAACAAATTTGATAGAAAATAAATTAAATACAAATATTAATCTGGCTTTAATCAATTTGAAGTATTGCATAGGATTTATGTTTCTGGTAATAATACTTTCTAACATTTCTATTGAAACTTACTTTGGATAAATAATGGGTTATGTTGAAGGACTAAATGATTTATATTAGTAAGCAGCTATGCTAAGATATTATACTTAATATATGGCAATAGCAGCATAACGCCTTGATGACTTTGATAGATAGAGACCCTAGCAAGAACTTTAGTTATATACGGATTAATTATAAACTGGAATAACAAAACTGCGCTAGTTTCAGAATGACTTAAAATAATTATAATCTAATGAATTAGTTTCAGAGGTTTTCTAAATTGAGTCTATAATTTGAAAACACAATTTTGATTAAACATGAAGTGAAAAGTCAACGATACTTTAAGTGCTATCTGATTTTATAGTATACAGCTAGGATATCATGTTGTAGGAACATCGATACAGTAAATAGCTCGATTCTAGCAAGTATTTTGTTATAAGAAACGGATTAGGTGAATCACTGAACCTTTTTAACAATACAATCAATATACTTGATCAGGCTGAAATATAAAGCTTAAATACATTTAAAATCAATCTTTAATTAGGAATTATTTGCAGTTCAACTTGTATCTTATTAGCATTAGGAATCGTCATATTAAAAGTATCAAAATTATAGCACAACTCTAACTTGATTTGAAATAGTATTCATAATACATAAATGGGCAATATCTTAGAACTTAAACAATTAGTGATGAATAGATTATGTGATATTCATGGATAAGATAACTAAGACTAGGATCTTATAAGATATAAACCTTAACCATCATATCATAGAAAATGAGTAGGAATAACAATTATTGTATTAGGGTTTTTAGTCACTAGTATAGGATTTTATGCTTATTTATACACTTTCTTTTTCAATACTGTTATAGACCTAGTGGAAAAAAGCTCCTATTATAAAAGTATTGGAATGACTTAAGCTGAATCTACTGCCGCTGCTTATTAGTACTTAGATAACTTTTTAACCCTTTAAAATGAGTCAAATATATATAGAAGATTATACGATCCGAGGTATACAACTTCAGCTTTACAAGAGTATTCGAAATAATTGAAAAAGCTTGATCATAACGGAGCAAAAATGATGGAATTCTATAGAAAGAATCTTTTGAATAACTAGTAGGTCAATTAATACTATTTTGGATAGTTTAACGATAGCTTTAGAATTTTTGAATTAGGAGTGTATGATGCTGTAATAGGCCTGGCTCTAGACTGACAATGTATGGCAAAAACGTATTCATATCTAGATTAAACTTATCTAAGTTGAGAGTAGATGAATAGGATTTTAGTTGATAGGATACTCGATATAACCAACTATGTGAATGATTATTACTTGGATTAGATGCAATTAGAGATGGAAATGTCAATATATTAAGTTACAATATACAGCGTTACTCTTTTCATCCTCTTTTTCATAATAGTAATACCCTTTCTACACAGCCTCAAGAGAGATATAAAAAATACCTTTATTTTCAACAAGAGATTCTGTGATAATGTTATAGGTTATTGATCATTTTGCCATTTTAATAACAGTTAAAAGTAGCTTTGAAAGAAGTGTGGTTAATGCTATCAGTAAAAAAATATCAAAATCTTTATAATTATTCTTTATTTTACATATCTATATAAAAATGTTATAATTGAATGAGGATTTAGGTCAGCAAGAGATATTAGAGATAAATAATAAAGATACAATTCAATCCCTTAGTTTACAAGACTTTAAAAAGCTGTACGACGAGAAGGTTACTTTAAAACTTTTACAGTTATTCTCCGAAATTTTGGATTGGGATGCTGAAACATTAGATAAGTTTTAAATTGTACTTTAAATTAGGTAAATGCAGTTTTCTTTTAACTAAGAAATGCAATCACTTATTTTGTAAATACTTGAATCTATACTAAGGGATTAAAATAAAATTCTATAATCTAATGATATATGCAGATCCACATTAAAAATATTTAGAACATTTTAGTAAAGAGCAAACGTGGATTTACATTATAATCGTCTCTTTAACTATACACGTAATATCAGTTTTTATAACATTCTGATAAACCAAATAGAACACTATAACAGACTTAGAATAAGTCAAATAGTTCAAGGTAAACGAAATAGAAGTAGGAGTAGAAGTTACAGTGTGAGTAGAAATGAAGGAAACCATTGAGTTTGTAATGCATTATACAAATTATTTATGCATTAAACTAAAATTACTAAATAAAAGCGGTGCAATTACCCTGTCCTGCAATTATCTGGTTGTACTGCTTGAAAATATCTTTATTGCTAGTACACAAAGCTCCTCCTCCTCTTTTATCCTGAGATTTCATTCTATTCATATCTCCAAAGCACATTTAGGACTCAGAC
Source organism: Condylostoma magnum (assembly GCA_920105805.1). NCBI lineage: Eukaryota > Ciliophora > Heterotrichea > Heterotrichida > Condylostomatidae > Condylostoma > Condylostoma magnum. Next base: position 16,837 of record CAKKTI010000260.1, read on the forward strand.
ACTCCCCATTTAGCATGATCTTAATAATGAGTCCACCACTGACTCCCAATAGAAACTTTAAGAATATTGACCACATCATATTTCTCGCAAAATGAACCCAAATACGGCCTTCCCCATGATTCCACCTTCATATTTGACCTGAGAATATCAGGAATAACAGAATCCCAAATATTTACCAAATAGCTAGGAGATTTAGCAATATAAAGCCACTCTTCTCCTCCAACGTTAACTTAAGTTGTGCCATATGTACCAGCAGGAGGTTGTTTATTTATAATTGCGGTTAAGTTGGCGTTTGTAATTCCTTGAGTATGATAATAAGCATCCGGTTTTGCCATGCTCATCACTCCTGCAATATTGAATAGATCTTCAGTAGAGATAGAAACGCATGCTAGATTCTAGCCATATCTTTACTCTCCTTCTAAAATTTCAGGGTTTATAGTGTTATTCTGATATCCTGGCCATTTAGGAACAGAATGCATTATAAAGATAGCTTCATCTCCGTCATAAGCTAAAATACCTTTAGCATGAGCAACAGTATAGTCGTAATTTAATGCTCCAGGCTCGTCGTTATAAAGAATAAACTCAGCCTTGTTTGATATAGCTTAAAGAGTGTTTGCTATAAAATTTCCTTATTGGTTTATTGGGTTGTCTTGGAGTTATAATTCAGGAGCATTTTAATCCATGTAGGCATAAGTTTACCCGTCGAATTTACCATATGCATACTCCGGAAATTTGTAGGCTGACCACCAGCCTAGTTGATTACCTTGATTGTCTAAGCATTTCAAAGAAAAACTTAGTTAAAGTTGTATCAGCGCCCACATTTTAAATGATTAATATTCATCTATTTTATTCAACAAGAAAAATGAAAATGTTGTTGATCCATACAAAAATAAGTATTTAGAAATCTTAAAATTTTATTCTTGATTTGTGATATTAATAAGTATACTAAACAAGTTATTGTATTTATATTACCATAATAGTTTTTAAATCTAATAAGAAATGATATTACTACTCATAAAGACTTAAAAGTTCTAAAATTTGATTTTGTGCATCAGGCTTCTTGCAATAATAAGGACAATTTGCGTAATCAAAAGCATTCATACCTTATATACATTACTTCTAGGGTGAAGCTCCCATTTTCAGTAGCATTTATACTTACAAAGAGAATCCTTATAGACATGAATCTAATAAAGGTGTCATTCCTCTTTCATCTTGAGAATCAATATCAGCTCCTCCTTTTTATAAAATTATTAATAAATCCATTCTACCCTTTTCATGAGCCACTCATACCGCTGACTTTCCTAAGTACTTATCCTCTAAATTAGGAAAATGATATATAAGATACTAACTTAGAATTCTATCAGAATAGTAAGTTTTAAATATTTTGCAGAAATTTAACCGTTTTGGATCTGCGCCTCATTTTAAATAGATATCAATCATTTTTAAATCTGGAAATGCCCATTACAAGGGAGTCGAGTCTCCGAAATTAGGATCTTGGTTATTTGACTGATTCAATGCTTCTTTAATTTATGTTTTATCTTCCTCTTTTGCATAGGATAATAAAAGATTAAGAATACTAATTGATTTGAATTTTGCAATTCTATGAAACAAGTTTTTGTTTTATTATCTGTAACACCAATCTATAATAATTCCCTCTCAATTTAGTATCTATTTGACTATATTTATATCATTAGTAGAAATAGCGACTTAAATTACACTTGGTGATTAATCGGTTCCATTTATATTGCTACCCTTTCTGAATAAAAAGTCAGCAATTTCTAAATTTCGTTTAGCTATTGATATGAATAAAGGTCTGCAAGTAGATGGATTAAGTTAAGCTCCGTAATCGATTAAAAGTTAAACTATTTTCAGATCTTAGGCCTTCTCACATGCTAAGTATAAGGGAGTTTGCCCTTAGTTATTACACTCATTTACATCACATCCTGCCTCTAATAACTTTTTCGTTATTTTAAAATTTTCTAAAGAATGAAACAGATATGAAGGAGCTGCTAAGTCTTATATCTTTTATGTTAAAGAGGCATTCTGCTTTTTTATTATTTTAAAACATTTGTAGTAATCAATCTTATGATGCTTGTAAACCTGGTATTATAATCCACAGATTTATATTTTATCACGATGTAAACTTTTATCTATGCAAATATGTAGCAAAGAAGGGCCATAGTCTATAAATACTGTAGTGTTTTCTTATTAATACTGAGCTTCACCCTGTAGATCAAGAGATGCTCCTCTTTAAATCAGCTTTTTTGCAATTCTATAGTAACCTTTAGTGCAAGCTAGTTACAATGGCGAGAGCCTTTTGTAAAGGTGCACGTTTAAATCAATGCTGTATTGTAAGTATCCTTTATCTATTTACAAGTTGCTTAATTTTTCTAGTAATAAATCTACAATTTGTTCTTATCCTGTACATACTGCTAATCCTAATATGGTAAATCGTTCATTAGCAAAGGCCCAGTCTAATTTCTCCTAATCAAAAACTTCCTCTGTATTGTCAATACTAAAAAGCAAACTTTCATACTAATTTTTAGCAACATTTTGCCAGATTTAGCTTTAAAACCTTTTCAGCTAATTTTTACCTGTATAAAGAACATTTGGGTTAAAATTAAGCTTTTTATTAAAGGTTCCTGACTCAAATACAATTCCTTCTCCTACTTTTAGCCCAAATAAATCCGAGATACTTTTAATATCATCTTACCTTTTAATCATTACCTCAGGAGACATTAATTTACTATTCAGTTCATCAACAGTTTCTAAGTTATCATTAGGATTTTACTGATTGTTTTTCTAAGCAAAGAAGTCAATAGAAGATCTTAAAGAATGAATGCTGTTAGGTGTTTAAAATCCCGGAGTTTTGCTAAGAGGAGTATTCTTAGAATTTTAACCAGTTTATTCAAAGAAGTCGCTATTTTCATTGAATGTGTTTTCAGCTCATTCGTATCCAGTATTCTAAAATTTTCAAAGAATTCTTATGTCTCCAGTATGTTGCAAAAAATCTTTGCATACTGGAGCGATTTAAAGCAACTCCTTAAACTCCAAAAAGTCAAAAATCTGGTATCAATAATCAAATTTACTGGCTTGAAATGTTCGTAATTTTATTCTATTGTTTTGCTAAACAACATCAGATGAACTTTTACAAATTGAGCAGCCCATTTTATTTAAATCCTGTGAATAATTCCTCTAGTTTTTTTAAAGGCATTGAATGTGCTGTTTAAGTTGATATACTAATTCTAGAAAGCATTTAAAATATGGGCGTATGTTGTAGTAAAGCAGGTCCCAAACGTGTGATATCTACTGTTCCATGTCACTAAGACTTTAAACTACTCAATTAGCCAGTTGAGTACTAACGCCAGAAGTTCACAGTAAAGGACTGAATAGGATACTTTCAAGGAATTCGAGATCCCTCCGAAGTTCGTGAAAAAATGCCTTAATTTATACCAAATGACATAAGATTCCTTAGAAAGAATGACAAAGAATACCTGTAGGTAATAGGAATGAGTAAAAGACCTGATAATAGAGTATAAGAGCTAACAATGCTAGTGGAGTAGGGCAGAGATCTAGGCATAATAATTTATCTTAGCAATCTTGACAATCTTTTAACAGAACTGAACATAAGGGACTCAAGACTACAATTTATGCATCTTCCTAGGCAAGGCGCTAGGGCAGCTACTGGATTCCACGAAATAATAGACTGGGCATCGTTACATGCTAATGATTTTTCCACCGAGCTACTCAAAGGACTGTACAATTATATTACGAATTACAGCGATATTTAAATGCTAAATATTATAAACCTTGTCTTTCTGCTGTATATATTTGTCCATTGATATCAATTTATTCGCGTACTCATGTGGGTCTTCGCTCATAATTTTCTCAGTGTATTTCTTCAGTCTTCGAGCGTGCAGTATATATGCGTCGTGATTTTTCTAGATTTTTTAGTCTATTGCCTCGCTGAAGTCATTATACTCATTTTCACGCTTTATTGCTCTTTCCTCAGCTTGCATTGCTAATTTACGGTAGTTTTAGAACTTCTTATCTACCTCTTCCTCTTTCTGCAAATTTCTGAGTGTAAATCGCATGTTTCAAGGTCGAATGGCATTTAAGGCTTCGTATTTTCGTAGATGTAAATAGCGATTGATCAGAGTGCTGTAACGAATATCGAATGATTTTCTGCTAATGTCCTATCTCAACTTCAGTGTAGGAAGCTTTTGAGTTTTTGATTTTTCTAAAGCTTGGGATTTTGATCTCTCCAGTACATTTCCAGCTCCTAAGTCTAAAATCCAATTTTTGAAGCCATTGTTCCTTACTGTTATACCTGTTATTTATTTACTTATCAGTTCATATAGGGAATGCTTGAATTAATCGCTGTTTAGCTCAGAGCGAGATTTGGGATATGCGAAAAACATTGAATAAAAGATAGCCTAGGCCAAACAATCATAAAAGGGTCCAAAAAATATCTCTTTATGCTGTTTTTAAATTTTCACGAAAAGTTGTACATAATTATAAGAAATTCTATTCGATATTTCCTATTCAATCGATTTAAAAGCATTTGGACTAGTTTTCTGCTTATCTAACTTTATTATTGATAGTCAGAAGAAATCCGAGATGATATATAAGCATTCATCGCTTTAGAAATATGATTTCCACATATTTGCAAGTTCTCTATTTTAGAATCTAGGATGAACTATTCGTAAGGTGTTGAATATGTTTCCTATAACTCTGGGTAAATTTGCACTTTCTGGAAGAGGAGTACAGTTACCATAAGTCATTTACGGAATCACTGCTTAGCCTATTTTAAATACTTGCGATGTTCTGTCTGCTATCAGTTGGTTGTTAACCTCGTTTTCTTGTATATTGCCCTAATTATGAGACGTTTTCCTAAATGGAGAGTATGGTAGGGATTACGACATTTTAAACTTTTCTAAATTAGAAAAAGGTGTATTTAAGATGTTTGTTATTCAATTGTTTTAAAGGAGGATTTATTATTAGGATTTTTTCTTTATAATTATAATAAACTACTATCAACTATTAGCTTTATTAGTAATCATTTTTATTCTAAAATATGTTAAACTAGTTACGAATTCACTAAAGCCTTAAAACTTTAAGAACTAAGAGAATGAGGTCAATAAGCCCTCTAAAAACCTAAGCTGAAGAAAATACTGCGAATATAAGATACAATCGTCATTTTATTAAAAGAAGTGTCCAAGGCCCAGTCAGAATGGAAATTCCAGACTATTTCAATACAGCTAAAAGGTATGCATCATAACCCAGATCACCATGATCATAGAACTCCTTATCACAAAGCTAACTACTCAATATTCCAAGAGACTAAAAGGTTATTACCCAGAGAAGAATTACAGACTATAGAATCTTAGCAGATGCAAGCAAAAGAGCTGGGAAAACCAAAGACGAGGGCCGTGCTTATTACAATTTAGCTGTTTTGCATGATAATCTTAATAGCTTTGAATAAGCTTTACATTATTATTAGAAGTTTTTATAATCATGTAGACTTTTAGGAGATTCAAATGGATAATATTTAGCTTATAATTGTATCGGAGTCAACTTGCATTTACTTGGAAGGTTTGATCAAGCAGTAAAGTTTTATAAAAAGTAGCTTGAGAGTTAGGATGTTTAAAACAAGTTTATAAGTGCACTTAATCTAAGTATAGTATATATACAGCTGGGATAACAGCTAAAGTATATTAAATATAGCAAAATGTCTGTTGAAATGGCTAATTCAATGAAAACCCGTGAAAATTAGACTTAAGCTATACAAACATTAAGAGAAATTAATGTTAAATTAGATAATAAACAAATATAACCTATTGATTAGTTTGTTTAAGCATATATTGAGCAAGGAATATAGTAAAACTCACCTTAGGTTTTTCAGCGAATTGGAAATGATTGTTTGTGCTCAGGAGACTATGAAAATAGTTTACTAAACTATAAAAGAGCTATAAAACTGGCTGAATAATAGGGAGATAGATAGAATATATAAAAGGTTAAGTGTTCTATGGGAATTGCAAGTGCAAATTTAAGATACAAAGAACTCATGACTAAAATTAGAGAAAACATAAATATTAATAGAAAGTTTTAGATCCATTTTACATTCGTTAAATAAATGTAGCTTTTAATTCAATTAGTATTTTTAGCCTATTCTTCACCACAATGTGATCTCTGTTTTTTCCTGTATTAGAATAACTTTGATACTGATTATTTGTTATCTTAGAATTATTTCAAGGGAGATGTATTCTGTGAGTAACATATAAAAAACTTAGCCTATTAATACAGATAAATAATAAGTTAATTCAATCCTTGTCCAAAAGAATTTTTAAGTTCCGAATGTGTTAAGTCAGGTTAGAAGCTTTGTAGTAAGCTGACAGAAGATAATTGCTATTAAGGAACTGTTAAACCTTTACTAATAAATAATTATTCAAACTATTACTGTTCATAAGATTATATGCCAAACTATTATGAAACAAATGATATAGTAAGAAAATTAAAAACAGATTTAAGTGATATGAAAATAAAGTATTCAAATATAATAGAGAGAATTGATGCCCTACAGAACAATTTGATTTTTTAGCATGTTAAATTAATTTCTTAATTATGTCTTATTTTAATCACTTTTCACTAAGATTAAATCATACACAATTACATAGTCCGTAGCCTACTTATTATCCTCTCCATCTTTCAGTTATAAATGTTTTAAAACACTTATTAGTCGGGATTTTTATCAATACTATACTCCATTGGGAGTAAGCCACTATAGATTTGGGACAAAAGTGTTAGAAATGGGCACATTAAACGCATAACGGATCAAGATATTTAATCATCTGTTTTAGAAATCATGGGTACTAATGTAACAACTACCTATATTACATGTCCAGCAGCAGCCAACGAGACCTTAGGAATAAAACTACCTTTCCTAGTAATGATTATTAAAAACCTTAAGAAATATTTTACTTTTGAGGTTTTAGTACTTGATGACAAAAATTTACGCAGAAGGTTCAGAGCAAGTAATTATCAGTCAACTACAAGAGTCAAACCTTTTATATGCACTATGCCAATGAGATTGGATGAAGGCTGGAATTAGATTCAATTCAATTTAAGTGATTTTACCAGAAGAGCATATGGAACTAATTATATAGAGACACTACGGGTTTAAATTCATGCTAATTGCAGGATTAGAAGAATATATTTCTCCGATAGATTGTATTCAGAAGATGAGCTACCTCCAGAATTCAAGTTATTCCTACCCCTCCAGAAATCATAGTGAATTAGGTAATAGTTATTTTAAGTTGTGTATAACATTTAAAGAGAGGTGTTATCAATAAAACAATAATTTATAATATGCTTCCTCTGTATCTTCTTAAAACAGCTCCGACTTTGTTTAATTAGAAGTTCCTTTTACGGAAATCAATCCTTGAGGTTTCTATATGTTCTCGCATTTCTTATCCTCTTTATTTGTAGTAACTATACATATCCAACAACATGTCCTAGTCTTCAATTTCCTAAACCATGTTAATAGTTCAATTCATCTAATTCTTATACTGCTTTACAATCTACTTCTCTTCTTGAATTTTCTTTGAGAAATTATTTCTAGTGCTTTTTGATACATTTTTACATAGCGTTACAATCTTATCACACCTTTTAGACAGTTTTACATACTTTGAAGAGCATATAGTCCTTTTACTATACGGAGGAGATTCTGCACTGGATCTTCGTTTATGAAAACGAGGTATTAGATGATTATGTCTTTACTTAATCTTTTGCACTTTGGGAAGTCCAAACATACAAAGTCTCACATACAAATTCTCTCGCTCCCACTTGAAAATATCATCAGCTTAGTTTTTAGTCTTATATTTCTATTTGATTATATTCCCACTGCCAACTAAATCTGTACTTTTTTATCTATGCACCTTTTATTTAAAACTCATAATTTAGACTATAAACATGTCAGAAATATCTGGAGAGCTTGGACAAGATATCAATTTTTTCCCATTAACTGCTATACATCTTGGAAAATGACTCAGTACTTGTCATATAGATCATTAGTTATTCCTTTATGTTCATGATAGAGATACTCTAGTAGTGCTTTCAGTACACCCCTAAAGTAATGCTTATGGATGATCTCCGTATATTATTCCTCATATAAGACAAAGAATCCACAGAAACTTTGGATGAACTTCTCCCTTTGCAAGGCCATTTGAACGTAGGAACTTTAGCAGTACACGGGGAAATTTTGATAGAATAATTTCTACTATATAAGGGGATTTTACTGGAGTTACTGCTTTTGAGTTCAAATTAAAAGATCTTTATGGTTTTGATTATATGAATACCCTAATTACATATGGAAGTAGAATTGTCTTTGAACTTAAGGTACTAACTAAGTACTGATTTCCTGATATAGAAACATTTTGTAGGCATTATTTAATTCATCAGTGTAATATATTTCAGTTGTATTATAGGCCTGCTGTATCATAAGATAAAAGCTCTTTTATAACTCGTTAATTATATCCTAAGAATGACTCCATAGATAGGTAACAATGGGTAATAGATAGTGAGGAAGATAACTCAGATGACGACTCTAATCAATCTAATAAATCATTTCCAGGCTACAAACATAGCTAAGCTGATTATCATTAAAAGACCTTAAATAATGAAACTCTTGTAATTTATTTCGATGATCCACTTATTCCCTACTTTGTAAAAGATTTAATAAGACAACCTTATAACAAAGATATACTAAGAATGTATGAAAGAGGCTTACCGTCTTGATCTGTATTCCTACCTTCATATGGACTTCCTTATAGGTCCTGAATGAGAAAAGTAATGACAGTAATTATTTTTGTCATAACAATAACTAGTATGTTATTAGGGTTTTACGATTTATATAAAAATATTCCTATACTAAGAGAGTTTCTATTTAACATATTTGGAAATGTCTTTATTTACTTTGAAGACGCCGTTGCAATAAGATTATCTTTTCTTCTAGGTTGTCTAATGACTAGATCTTAGGAGTTTTGAGCTGTTCTTTCGTGACTGAAACCGGTCTTATAAGGTATTTTTGATATTGTAAATATTATCATTTCTCCAATTAAAATATTATACCCAACTTTAAGACCTGCAATAAATGTTGTTTATAACATAGCATGATTTATTGGGTTTATGCTAATTTAAGTAAAAGATATTATAATATACACTCTTTGAAGCCCATTTGAAATAATATTCGGATCTTTAACAACCTTAAAAGATATTTCAATAGGAATTTTACACTTTTTTACAGGGTTTTTAGCGTTTTTTAGATCTACATAAAACGTGACTAATTCAGTAAATACGACAGTGAGTATGTTTAGCACTATTAAAGAGTTTTGGTAAAATATTTTTAGACATATTTTGAAGGGAATTACATCGATTTATAATTTTACTGTATATTCATCTGTAAATCTTTATAAGTATAAAGACTCAACTTGGCTATCTATTGAACAATACTATCATGAAAACTCAGCCCTAATACGCAGACGATTGTATTAAGTATTAGGAATAAGCATAACTTTTATTCTTATTAGAATAGCACTGGCTAAAATGGATAAAAGTTTGTAGAAAGAGGAGCTTTAGAATTCTTAAAAACTATTTAACTTAACTTTTAGTAGGGAGCTTTTCTAGCTTCATTCTTATTTTTTCAAGAAAGTTTTAAGGAAATTTTGGTTTGAATCTTTTTTCTTATACTTTGCATACTTCTAGTCTTTTCTAGAAATCTTCTATTTCTTTATCTATTTTTATATTTGATAAATGTTTACTTTTACGCTTTTACCCTCTCATCCTTTTCTTCTTTTTTTATTTCTTATTTCCATTTATATATGAAACTAGTTGATCTAAGTCATACTTTTATAGTTGCTTTTGTTTTTTATTGCATCTATTGTCATGACATTCTTTATTACAAAGCTTTTCAGTCGATTTAATTATTTCAAATTTTGGTAGATTATAATTTTGATTAATTCTCTACAAATCTATCTGATCTATTTTCAGTACTATCTTTTGAATTTTTATTAGCTCTAATCGATAATCCTTTATTTCACAATACTTATCAAATTTTTAAATTGTCAATATTTCAATATATAATATTTCTACAAAAGATTCCATGTACAGAAGTATTGTATTTCAATCAAATTGCTTATAGAATTATACAAGGCTTTTCATTTGTTTTAAGCAATCATATAGGGACTCTCAATTATCACATGAACAGAATTATGAATCAAATCCTTTAATTTTACTTAATATTTTCTTTGTATATTTAGTAGTAATTAATTAACTAATATCAAACTCATTTGCAATGTCAAAATCTCTACTGCCCTCGGAAAACATATAGATTTTCTACTTTCATGAATTTGCCTACATATTTAATTATCTGTATTAAACTCAAAAATACTTAGATGTCTGCGTTTTCTTGCCATGTTCTAAGTAAGGAATCCTTAAATACAGCTTTACGCTAAATTTATCATACTTTTATGTAAAACTTATGTCATGTGCTTAAATAGAAGACATCAAATATTGAGAATAAGAACTATGATACAGCAATATTAAAGAGAACTATAAATTGAAAGAATAAGCTAGGGAATAATTTCAAACAAATAAAAACTTCCCAATAAGCAAAGAAGTCTTTTCTTGCAGGAAATAAAGAATAAATTTTAATGTATGAAGGAACTATATATTACTTCTCATGATAGACTTAATTTCTGTAGCTTAAAGCCAATATAGTAAGGTAATTCAGATATTAAATAGTTAGACAGATAGAATAATATTTTTTTAAAAGAGTAGATGAAATTATAAAAACCTAAAAGGAAGAGCAGTAGTAATAAATTGTATTTTAAGACGCATTAAATCTGGGTAAAATACTTTACCAATTTTTAACCTAATACACAATTAAATAGTTAATGTTCCAACTTATAGCTAGCATAAATAGGTTTAAAGCTAAGATAGCAACCCTTACAGTGAAATGAAAGTAGTATTATTTAGTTGATTAATTATACATTCAAATAAAAACACATTTTCTTTACTAAAATGGCTTTTCAAACTACATTTAATCCTAATGCCCATGACACTGAGGAAGCTTAATCTCCAGAACTGAAGTATCAACTAAACAGCAATTCAAAAATAGAAATGACCTCAATAAATTCTATATCATAAAATACATTAGATTTATCAGAAACATAATTCAATTGTGATATTGTACTAAAGATTCTAGATTCAAATTCAATAACAATTTTCATGACAATTATAACGATTTATGCTTTATTCGGAGACGACATAAGAATAGTAGCCTTTGAGAAATCAACAGATAGTATATTTTTTGGACTAGCGGCTTTAAGTTTTATTTGCTTTAGTTCTGAACTAATTGCATCTTGGTTTTCCAAGCCAGAATACAAACTTAGCTTCTATTTTTGACTAGACTTAATTGCTACACTGTCCGTAATACCGGATATCGGATGGATTTGGTATCCTATAGTAGGAGTTGAAGAGGACAGCAGTGGAGGTGATGCAGAATAAATTCAAAATGCTGGAAAAGCATCAAGGGCTGGAACTAGAACATCAAGAATAGTAAGGGTTATTAGGCTTGTAAGACTCATAAGAATTGCTAAGTTATATAAAAATGCTCAATAAGCTATGAAAAACTAAGAAGTATAGGAGGATGATTAAAGCTAAGAAATAAATATTCCAGCTGAGTCTAAAGTTGGTAAGAAGCTATCTGATTTAACTACTAAAAGAGTTATAGTATTAGTACTAACAATGCTCCTAATATTTCCGTTCTTTGAAACAGACTTTTACTTAGATTAGAGTACAAGTTGGGATTATGGGCTAAATGAATTACTTGCATTTTAAGATAAGCCTGGATTTAATGTAGTGCGCCAGTAATATGTACTAAACCATGAGAATGATCTTAGACCGTTGATATACTTGAGTTATGAGCATAATGGTGCAACTTGGAAGTGATAAAGTAGTGAAAACCCAGATGATTTGCGAACAGCTGAAAAACACTTTGCTACACAAGATGATGCAATTGCTATTTTTGACTTAAGAGCAGATACAAAGCTAGCTGCTGGCTTGAATATATGCTAAACTATATTCATTTGTATTGTATTAACATTAGGTGCACTGTTCTTTACTAAAGACGCTAATGAACTTGTGATTATTCCAATAGAAAAAATGGTTGATAAGGTAAAATAAATATCAAAAAGTCCGATAAACTCAGCCTTTGAGAAAAATCCAGTGATTTATGATATAGAGTAATAAGATGGGTCATGGTGCAAAAATTTATGCAAGAAAAAGGAGGTGAAAGATGCAGCTCAGTTTGAAACAGCTTTGCTAGAAGATACAATAATGAAAATAGGAGTATTACTAGCAATAGGATTCGGTGAGGCAGGAGGAGATATAATAGCAGCTAATATGTAGAAGGGAGGAGATGTAGATCCTATGCTAAAAGGAAGCAAAATTTATGCTATTTTTGGATTTTGTGATATAAGAAACTTTTAGGAAACTACAGAAATACTATTAGAAAATAGTACTATATTTGTAAATGAGATTGCAACTATAGTACATGATATGGTTGATTACTTTTAAGGTGCATCTAATAAGAATGTTGGAGATGCATTCTTATTAGTGTGAAAATTCAATGCACCTAAAGGTAACTCAGATGACTCTACTAATAGGTTAACTATTGCTGCTCGCCAATATCTTTCTGACTGTGCACTAACTGCTTTCTTAAAAATTATGGCTTTATTGAATACTAGAGCTAATATCCAGAAATATAACACTAATCCAAAAATTCTATCATAATAACCAAACTTTAAAGTAGCTATGAGCTTTGGATTGCATGTTGGCTGGGCCATTGAAGGAGCTATTGGTTCATAGTTTAAAATAGATGCAAGTTATATTTCCCCTAATGTCTCTATGGCTTCTAAATTAGAGGAAATTACTAAATAATATGAAATCATTTTTATCCTAAGTGGATAATTATTTGATATTTTAAGCTCTTACGCCAAATCGTTATGTCGATAAATAGATGTAATAAACTTCTATGATGAAAATGAGGCTATTAGATTATACACCTGTGATGTTGATCCAGATGTATTATAGCTTAATGATCAGGTAAAGAAATCAGATTATAGAATGAAAAGAAAAGAACTGGCTAATTTGATACAGTCTGGTCAGCAAGTATCATGGTATAAGTTACAAAATTCTAAGTCAATATAGGCAATGAGAGTTTATACTGATGATTTTTTTATTAGATTTGAGGAAGGTGTTAGAAGATATATATAAGGGAGATGATAAGAAGCTAGAGACTGAATCACTGAAAGTTTAGAACATAAGCCTAATGATGGACCAAGCAAGACTTTGATCAATTTTATGATGAGGTATGATTTTTAAGCTCCTAATGATTGGCCAGGGTATAGAACTATTAAAATTATGTAACAATGGTTGTTTTAATAAAGCGTTATAACTAAGAAAAATCTATTAATATGCAATAAAAGACCATTCACTTTTCCAAATATGGATTCCTTTTGTTCCCATAAAATAAACAGCTCCCTTACTATGCACTCCATTATTATCAAACATATCTTCAATTTATAGATCTTATAATTACTACATTTATTTCATTAAAGGGCTCATAAGTCAAGTTGATCTACATTATTTATCCTATGAGCCTCCTACAACTAAAATTTCACCTTATTAAAGGAATGTTAACCCAATTCTACTAAGTTACATAGGAAGTTCTAATTAAAGCAGATTTCAATCTCCGCTTCCATGCCAAGTTTCTATAGTAGAATGATTTGTTCCTCCAAATACAAAGAGAGTCTTATTAATCTCAATTGCAGAATGATTCTTCCTTTAT
>CAKKTI010000261.1:0-13729 GCA_920105805.1 Condylostoma magnum
ACTGAATCTTTATCATAGAATTTGATCTATTTCATAATTAAAGTAAGGATTAATATCTAAATCTTTATATTTCTATGTTCCATAACCGCTGAAATACCCTTATAATAAATGTTCTTTCATTAATGAATATTAATTGTTATTTTTAACTTCCATAACCTTATGATAAAGAGTCAACTAACTTAGTTATAATTCATCAACATATAATTAACTTAACTTTTAGACCTCTCTGTAAAATTACTTAAAGTCATTTTTGGTTGGTAAGATTTAATCTTTAGTATTTTTAATATCAAAAGATAAGCCATCAGGTATTTTCATATCACTATCCTTGTTGTCAAAACTTATATAATAATTGTATAAAAAGCTAAACTTATACTCAATATCTTATGCAGAAGCTCCTCCAATCCCTGGTTTTCCAGCTTTCCCATCCTTTCCTTTCTTACCTTCCTCTTAGTTTACATTATCAAGTTCAGTGATAAGTTAACCATTTGTAAGATCTAACGCACAAAATACTCCTTATTATCCTTAAAATCCTCCATTACCACCACATCCGGAGTCCTTTCCTATTTCTCCAGCTTCACCAGATTAAACAAATGTACATTACTGATCATTAAATTCAATTAATTAAGCTTTATTATTAGTAAAATCATTTTATTTACCCTTTTTTCCATCCTCTCCATCTTTTCCTCTTTATCCTTTACTTCCTGATCCTCCACATAAATTAATCTTTGGCAATGAATCTATTCCATAACTGGCATAGAAAAAGTGGCCACTATCTTATCCAGGATTACCAGGCAAGCCATCTATCAGATCTAAATCTTGCATTACTTCGCCATCTAATCCACTCAAATCTATATAGGAATTAATCAATATTTCAGAATTAGGAGATATAATAGCTAAATTTACTCCTGGAAGCGAAAATTCAATATCAAAATATACTAAATCATACGCTGCTATTAATATATTTCTTACATTTTATCTTGGTTTAATTATTTCTAAAACATCACTTAATTTTATAATGTATCCTTATATAAAAAGAGAATTTCATTCTACTTTTCTTTGCGGTTTGGAATTATTATAAGCTCTATTAATCAATTTCTTAAATTATTATATCTTCATTTACTTATTAGGTCATGCTTAAATTTATTATTCGTGTATATTCAAATCAGATAAATATTATCTAAATAAAATCTTTAATTTGGAGTCTTCACTTATATCTGGCTTATTTTCGTCTTTTAAAATAGTTTTATTAATGTTATAAGCAATAACTGGTAGATTAGTAAGCCAATTTAACTAATCAAGCAAATTTATTTATAAGTTGCTTAAATTTGCTATTATTTAATCAAGATTTATTTGCGATTCTCCTAAAATGTCTGACACAAATTTAAAAACATTAAAAAGATTTTAGAGGTTTTTTATATTTTTTGGAATTAGAGGTAGATTTATAAGCATCTTATATATACTTTAATTGTAAAGTAATTCTTTTATGCTTTCAGCACTTGGAACGTTTATTTTTTCTTCCATTGCCTAACTTAAATACCTTATTTTACCTATTAACATATTGATAATATCAAGCCTTCCACTACTATTAATTATTTGATTTAGAATCCTTTCTACTTAGTTATTTATTTAACTTATTTAAAATTCTATTTTTCTAGTTAAATTCTCCATCAACTAAGAAATTTTCCTATACGATTATTAGCTTAATGTAATTTCAGACTTAAGTTATATAGGAGTTTGCTACAAGATTCCTTCTAAAATACTAAAACCTTATTCTTGATCAATAATCCCTTCAGCTCTAGGTTTATGCATTATTCTAACATTATTTTATTTGTTCTGAATATACTAAAGTAATAATTTTTCATTAGGCGTTAAGCCATCTAATTTGGCTATGTTTCTTGCTAATTTTTTTACTTCTTCTTCAATATCTTACAAATCATTGTCACTAATATAGTTTACTTTATTTACTATTACTATTAAACTATCACCAAGCAAATCTATATCATTTTAAAATTGATTAGCTACTCTCTTAATTAATTCAGATAGCGAAGTTCCTCGACTTTCATCTAAATCTTTGTCAGTTATTACAATAGCTAAAATTGATTATTAAGATTAGTAACATATTTTCTATATGTAGAATGAATTAGCTATCTCTTGTATAGATCCTTTGTTATCTTTAAATCCTGGGCAATCCCAATAAGTTATATCATGATCAGGATCATAGTAAGAATTAGGAATTGATGTTACAGATTTTATTTTGCTACCTATTACAATGCTTCCTTTATTAGCTTTAATTAAATACTTTCGCCGAGTTTTTCTTATAGCTAATAGCTCATTTCCTAAAAGATAATTAAGTATAGTGCTCTTACCTGCACCAGTATCTCCTATAAGTAATACAGATTTATTGCATTCTCGGCTTATTTATTTTCCTTCTCTCATTAATTATTGCATATCATTCATATATTAAATATCTTCTTAATATTCCTAATCATTAGGAGCTTCTTGTATATCAGTTTTGTTACAATTAGAAGACTTTTAAGTTTAATTTTAAGTCTATTGTTAATTTTACAGTATTCTCGATTTAAGCTCTATTATTTATTTTAAACATTCAATATAGTCTTATTAATGATAAGACATATTAAATGCTTCTATAAATTTATTGATTGCCTCTCCATTATCGACTGCTTAAATCTTATAGCCTTAATCCTTAAAATTTTGAATACTAGTATTACTATTCTATAATTTGAGTAACTTTTTATTGAGGTTAGAATAACTTTAGCTTCCTTCCTAAATAATATTTAATTCTTCGATTTAATTACTAGCTTAATCAATTCTTCCTAAACTTATTTCAAATTTAAACTGATTAATAGTATATTTGGTTATTAAGCGCTTATCTTTTTACTATTTAATATTCTATTATATCTCTTAAATCTTATCTAGCAATAAAACTCGATTCTGTTTATATTAAGTGTAATTAATAGCTTTTAAATAATGGTAAATAGCTTCATGTTATTTCTACTATTATTCGTATTAAGTACCAAATTAATACTATTAATAATATAGTTCCTCTTCCGTCATTATGTTTGCTACTCTCTTTTAGTTAACTTTAAATGTCTACTGATTATGTCTTTTACGAGATTGAAGCTTTGCTTAGTAAAATTTATCTTTAGCTTACTATAAATCGTTATCAATTTCAGCTTAATAGCCTAGCTTACATAAATCTTAAGCTGCACTCTCTATCTATTTTTACTTCTCTTCTTCCTCTGATCTTCTTTCTTACTCTTACATTCTTTCTTTTGCTTGACTTTACAGCTGCTCAATCTTCTAGTTTAATTCATCTACTACTTACTAACTGTAGCCTCCTCCCATCTTAAAATGTATAATACAAATGTGACCAAGATTGTTTAAATAGATAAATGGTCTAAAGACAATAATAGATTAATTAGCCTAAAAATGTGGTAATAGTCCTTATAAAATGTATTCATAAAGCGATATCAGCCTTGTGGAAATACATATGTGAATCTTAAAAACTGATAATGTAGGAAAAGAAGTATATACTTAAATCAATTTACAAAGTTATTAGAGAATTTTCCCTTTGTCATCTTAGTTTTTAATTAGTCATTCTGCATATAAAAGGTGTATTTGATTTTAATATAACTTGATGTGTTAATTTATCATACCAATTTAATTAATTTAGGTTATTTCATTCTTTTAATAATCAGTAATATATCTTCTCTTTTATATTTAATTTAGCATAACTTATAATAAATATTACAATAATTTGAACTATTATAAACCAAATTAGAATACTCATAGCATTAGATATTCCAGATATATCTATTTAATTTCTAGTATTTACATATACCTTTAATTATATAAGTTCATTTATTGTGTTTTGGATTATGAATTTCCATTATATTTACTAAAATTGAATCAACTTATATATCTAGAAGATTGGTAAAAGGGATTTGAATATTTATCTCCTTCATAGTAAGAATATTTAATTTGATTGTTTTAATGCAAACATATTTAAAAATACTGATTAACTATCCTTGGTTAAATCGTTGTTCTTAACCTCCTACCTCTTTTAATCACGAAATCTAAAAAATAAAGCAATTATAAAACATCTGTTTGAATCCGCAACAAAATATTAAGAATTATTACTAAATAATATTTAAATAAAATAGGCATCTTTCAAAATCAAATATTATATATTCAACTAACAACAAATATATAGTATAACCAATTTAACTAAAGCAATATGTTTTCATACTAAAAAACTAGTAGTTCTTTTGAATAATTGTTTAAATTTTGTTTACAACCAATCCTTATCATACAACCCTTTTACAATATTGGATAATATATCTAAAATTATAATTGGCTTTATTGATTTTATTAGCTAATTGAATAATCAATACCTAACTTATGAATATTGTAATAGAATTCGAATTATATAATAAGTATATCAAACTTCGTTCTTAATGCATGAATTAATTGCTATATAGGTTTTAATATCTTTAGATTATATTTCTATCAAATTCATAAAATCTTCTTATTTCAATATCTTAATTCGGAGTAAAATTACATGTGTATTAATCTATATTAGATATAAAAATCTGCTCAAATCTGATCACCTAAATTATTGAAATATACCGTGAGTTTATAAATTATTCTAGTCTAAAGTATATAGTTTGATATAAAACTAATTATTATCAGAAATTTAACTAATCTAATCAAATGAAATATGCGAAGTTCTTGGTTGTAGCTTGGTTTTCTTTTTGTGCTACAGTTGCTTCAAACATCTTCAAATTGATTGATGAGTTATTTTGACTTGATTGATTATCAGCCAAATAAAATAGGTTTGACACCTTGGTATAATTGGAGATTTCCTTGTATTTGAGGATTTCTTTGATATTGTTTTGGTGTAATGATTGAGTGATTGTTTTATTGAACTCAATCGCTTCTTTTTAGGATCTTCTAAATCCACATAAGTACAACATAATGTTTTCTATGACTTCAGAGCCACAATTATTGTACTTTTATTGTTTAGTTTATATTCTTTATGCTGTAATCTCAGTGCTTAGCTCTTTCATAGCATCTTATAGCATTTGAGAAATAGGATTATTCTCAGAGTCTATATAGTTTAAAGTTATTTTATTATCTTAATTTATCATAATTAGTGCTACCCAATGTAATCCTGAAAGGTTCAAGGGTAAAGCAATTCTTTTGTTTTATTCTGATAAATTGTAAATAATGTTTTCTAATAAGCATTTAGCACTTGATTCAGAGTTAATCATTTCAGATTTCATTATCTTAGTTGAATTTAGATCTTGATGGCTTAATCTTGATTATAAGATGTGATCTATTTCGTAATTAAAGTAGGGATCAATATCTGAGGCTTTGCATTCTTAAGTTCCATAACCACTGAAATAACCTTGTAATACATCTTGTCTCATTGATTAATTACTAGTTTTAATTGCCATAACCTTATGGTAAAAAGATAACTGACTTTATTATAATCCATCTACATATATTTGACTTAACTTTTGAACTTCTCTATAGAACTGTTTAAAATTATTATTAGTTGGCAAGGCTTAATTTTCACTATTCTTTGCGTCAAGCGATAAACCATCCAGCATTCTTATGTTGCTTTACTTATTTGACAAATCTTACTATTGACGATACAGTAAGCTGTACTTATACTCAATATCTAATGCAAAAGCTCCTCCAATTCCCGGTTTTCCAGCCTACCCATCTTCTCCCTTTTTACCTTCTTTCTAATTTACACTTTAAAGCTCAGTGATAAGTTAGCCAGTTGCAAGATCTAATGCACAAAATACTCCTTATTATCCTTAAAATCCTCCATTTCCACCACATCCAGAATTTTCTCCTATTTCTCCAGCTTCACCAGATTAGACAAATATGCATTCCCTATCATCAAATTTGATTAATTGTGCTCTATTGTATGTCAAATCATTCTCCCAACCATTTTATCCATTCTTTCCGTCTTTACCCCTTCCTCCTTCACTTCCTGATCCTCCACATAAATTAATCTTAGGTAATTAGTCTATTCCATAACTGACATAGAAAAAGTGACCGCTGTCTTATCCAGGTTTACCAGGCAAACCATCTTTTTCATTGGATTATTGTGTAGCTTCTCCATCTAGTCCACTTAAATCAATGCAGGAATTAATCTACGTTTCACAACCAGGAGATATAATTGCTAGATTGACTCCTGGAACCCTGAATTCTACATCAAAATATACTAAATCATAAGCTACAATTAAAACATTTCTTATATTTGGTCTTTATTTTACTCTTTTTAAAATATCACTTAGTTTGATTAAATTTCCTTGCACAAACATAGAGTATTGAGTTACCTTTATTTACGGTGGTGGAGTATTATAAGCTCTATCAATTAGTTGCATAAACTATGATACTTTTAGTTTTTGATTATTTCAATATTCAACTTACTGCTCTCTTATATTTAAGTTTTATAAGTATTATCTCAATAGATTCTCCTATTAAGCATGTACACTTGGTTATCTTTTATCTTTTAAACTCCTTCTATTTATCATCATCGCTATTATTGGTAGATAGTTTATTCAATCTAGATGATCAGACAAACTTATTTATAAATCATCTAAATTCGATTTAATTTAATCAATAAATATTTGAGGTTCTCCTACAATCTCAGATACAAATTTGAAAACTTAGAATTAATTCAAAATATTTGAAAGGTTTAGGGAGATTGGAGATATATTCTATGACACGCTTTATATAATTTGATTGTTGAGTAGTTCTTCTATGTTTCGAATACTTGATACACTTAATTAAGAATTAATTAACTCGCTTAGTTACTTTAACTATTCTAATATTATCTTTATAAAACTGATATCTTCGTTATCAGTTATAAGGCTACTTAAAATGTTTTCTAACTTTTGCTTAATTTGTTTAACTTGTTATTCTATCTCCATTGTTATATTTTCCATTAATTTTGAGATCTTAATAGCGGCTACATCACTTAAAACTATTTCAGGTCTTAATTAAATGAAAGTCTTGTGATAGATTCCTTCAATAATTATATCTTTTTGCTCGCCATTTATAATACCTTCATCTATAGGTTCATGCATTATTCTAACATTGTTTTCCTTTTGCATAATAATTTAGAGTAGTTTTCTTTCTTACTCTGTAAATTCGCTTAATTAAGACAATTAATTAGCTCTTGCTTTTACTGCCTTTTCAAGTCTCTATAGATCATTTGAATTCCTAAAAGTAGCTTTATTGACTATTACAAGCACGCTATTTATAAGAGAGTCAATATTATCGTTAAACTAAGTAGCTACTCTCTTAATCAATTCAGAAAACTAATTTGCTCGCTTATCTTTGAGATAATCTTCAGTTATTACAATAGTCAAAATTTACTATTGGGATAGCTTGCATACTTTCTGTATGTAGAATGAATTAGCTATTTCTTATATGGCTCCTTTGTTGTCTTTAAATCCTGGACAATCCCAATAAGTTATATCATTTTAAGCATCGTGATAATAATTAGGAATTGATGTTGAAGATTAAGTATCATTACCTATTTTTATATTTCCCTAATTGACTACTATTTCAAAGGTTAAATAATCTTCAGTTGTTGCTATTAATTGATTTCCTATCATATAATTAAGCAGCGTACTCTTACCTACTCCAGTATTTCCAACAATCAGCACAGATTTATTACATTAGTGGCTAATTTGCTCTCCTTATTGCATTAGTCTGTTAATATCTTCTAGAAATTTGATTTCGTTGTTATCCATATCTTCATAGTCGCTAGTAATTTACTCAAAATGCATTTGACTATAGTTAATTTATCTAAACGGCTAATCTTACTGCTAGTTTTGTAAGTTTCTACTTTTTATATTGATTATTTATCTTAAACTATTAACTTAGTTTTTATAATTATTAGTAAGCTCAAATACCGTTGTAAACTTATTAATAGCCTCTTAGTAGTTCTTCATTTAAACTCCCTTACCTTATTTTATTAGTTCTTAAGCAGTATGATTATCTTTGATTACTTTTTGGACTTTTTCGTTAAGGCTTGAATAGTGTTCACTTCTCTGGCTTTACAGTACTGCTAATAAACTTTCAGCTTAATCAATTCTTCCTAAGTTTATTTCAAATTAAATTTATTTGATATTATAATTAGCTATTAAGTGTGCTTCCTTATTACATTTTATTGTATTTTATTACTATTATATTTGGCCTAGCAATTTGTTACAAATTGTCTTATTTTCAGCTTTATTAATGGCGTTTATATAATACTAAATGGCTTCATTGTATTCTTAATTTCATGCTTTTTCATCAGCTGTATCTAATTCTGTAAGGAATTATTATCTCTATTGAATTATATTATTCAGCCTATTTAAGTTATAGTCAAATAAGTACTTATTTTTGTCATCCTATGACAAGTTTAATGCCTATTAAACACATTTTATAGCTTCCTCTCAATCTTTTGCTATTTCATGCTTAAAGCCCTGTTTACAATGGTCAATGGCAGTATTCTCCTATTATTATCTCCTCCTTTCATTTTCCTCCTTTTCTCGTTGTTATTTCTTTTAGGATTCTATATCTTATTTTAAGCTTCTAATTTCCCTTTAGCCATTTTCCTGTTAAGTTTTGAGTTGATCATCAATAATCTTATCAAAGTATTTTCTTTACTCGCCCATCTGTCTATTGTGCTCCTTTTCGCTTATGCCGCCCATTAAAATTATAGATTTATTAAAGTATTCTTTAGCTTAGTTAAATGGCAGATTATAAAATTTAACAAATTTTGAAATAAAATCAAGAAAATACCCCCAGTTAGACCCCATTATATACTGTATGTAAATTAGGAAATTTATATAAACAGGGGGAATATAGAAATGCTGGAAAAAGTATAATTTATGTAATTACAACTCTATTTTTAAATAAATCTATAAAAATTTACATAATTTTGATTTTGTAGTTTCATTTTAAATTGAGCTAGAAAGCTTGAAATTTGCATGATTACTTTAGAATTACATATAACTTTGCTATAGTGCTTGGAATCCTCCTATAATTTGATTTTTATTCTATTGTAATTAGGTTTAAACTATATTTTTCTTATTTTACCTCCATTTTGATTATGTATGTATAACTAGTTTTAAACGATGTGAAAGCTTAATTTTAAAGCTTCATACTCAAATTTACAATATTATTATACATAAACCAAAGTAATTCTATATATTACTAGTGTAAGTGACTTCCATAGAAGATGATATTGTATTATGAAGTGGTAAGTATAAAACATATTTTACTTACTCTATATAAGTGATACTATACACACTAATCAACAAGAAACAAATAATCTTATAAGTATAAGTATATTTGATTTAGTTAAAATTTAGTTAGAAAGTACTCATCTTTGGTATTTTATGTCTAATAAATGTTCTTATACAAAAGCTTAAATCTGATTATAATAAAGTATTGGTAAAATGAAAAATTGTTACTTACTTATAATTATTTCTAGAACTTCATCTTACTTTATTAAATATATAATCATAGAATTTTAACACTGCATATAATATTGTATGCAATCTAAAAAAATATGAATAAGAGTTATGAAGAAAATTTTTTAAATTTTCTGTAAGTGGAGAATTTGTTCCCAAAGCTAATTTTATAATCAAATTAGTTGTGAAAGTATCTATTTCAACTACGGAAAGAAGATCTAGTACTCAAAGAACTTTTCTTTTATCACAAATTTTAAAATGATCCCAACTTATCCCCTTTTATCCGAATTAGAAAAAAATTAAAAGACAAACAAACCAAATGTAAAAGATTACCCAAGTTATCAACAGTTATTAAGAATTATCAAGCGAATTAAGGCAAAAATATGCAAGGAAGAATTGTAGTTCTCTAGATATGGTTTAAGGCTACATACATATAAAGAGTATAGTATATAGCTAATATTGTAAAAGATCTTTCTAGTTGCTCGATTATTTTGTAATTTGACTTATTTTAGTACATTTTATCAATTCCTATTACAAAATAAAACAAATAATAAAGCTATTTAGTTTATTATATTAGGATTTAACAATAAAATACTAAAAAAAACAAGTTACTAAGCTAAAATTTCCATATAGCTTCTCAATAATTACCTTTTAAACTTGATTAGTACTTCTCCAGATACTAAAAACTAATTATTACTTAATTTAAGGACAGCCATCTTGCTAGATGAAGTAAAGCTGTCTTTCTTAGTACTATTTAAGCTTTATTCCAATTAGGTAAGATACTTACTTTAATTAATGACTCTTATTTTATATTCTACTAAAAATATACTAAGATAGTAGAATTACCAGTTTAATCCTATTTTATATATTTTGCCATTACTCCTTCATTTTGTAATGGTTTCTTAAATATATCTTTAACTTATTTTAAAATCATAAGCCCTAAGCAAGGTTATTCTAACTTAAAAGACTATATTTGTTTAATTACAGCTTGTAAAATCAATCCTCCAACATAATAAAAGACCTTAATCACCGATCTAGTAAATTCCAAAGTCTAACAGTCTTATCTTCATTTCCACTTACAATGAACTTATCATTTTCAGGTGTCTTCACAGAACTTACAAAGTTATCATGTTCTCCTATGATTTAGTTTTTGTATGGATTTTATAAGTTACAAAGCATAATAGTCTCACTTCAACTTAGACTTATAATGAACTAATTATCACTGATATAACTCCTGATAATACAATGTCATCAAGCTTTCCTATTGCTCTTTCTTTGGATGGATCTTGTAAATTCCAAAGCCTAACAGTCTTATCTTTACTTTCAATTACAATAAGCTTACCATCCTTTGATATAGCTACTGAATATACCTAGTAACTATGTTGTACTGTTAGTTTACTTATAGGCAGATTAGTTTGATTTCATAGTCTTATAGTTTCATCATACTTATCATTTGCAATAAAGTACTCTTAGATGTTTTCATTATTGTTATGATGCTATAATGTTCTCCTATTGTTTTCTTTTGAGTAAGTCTTGTGAATTTATAAGTTTAATAGTTCTTTCTTAACTTCTGTTAGTAAAGAGTTCTAAAATGTAACTAGGTAGAGTTATCTTTTACTCTTTAATCTCTATAGTACTTTTCTTCCAGAGTCTTATAATATTACGCCTTTATACTTCTCTCATATTATTGCTTTAGTATTCATTTATTATCTATTTGAAAGCTGTCTTTGATTATAGTTATTGACTTGTTTCAGTTAATTAAAGTTACTATGATATTTCTCCATAGCTTAAAAGCATAATATTATGTAACCAGCCACAATTCAGGCCTTAAAGTACTCGATTAGCTTAATCAGAACATTTAACAAGCTAATCCAGTTACTCTAAGTACTCTATTGATACCTGATTAGGGATAACAAGTACCTCCAGAGTGTCCTTCACTAGGTCTTTGGATAAGAAATTGAGTAGCTCTGTCATTTGTAGTGTTTTCTAGGGAGCTTTAGTTGGCCTTGACATTTTATATTGTTCTAAGCTAGTTAGTATTTGTCTCTTTATGCGCTTTAGAATGTATTATTTGGTAAAAAATTCTCGTTAGGCTTGAACTTAGTGCAGATTATTACAAGAGCACCTCAGGGGATAAGAAGATTGATGATTGGTCGGATTTCCATTTTTATAAAGACGTAAAGGGCAATTTAGAACTAATAAACACTATAAAATAGGAATTTAGCCTATTTCCTTTGAGTTTTGCTTAATTTTTTAAGATAAAATTGTAAGTAACGAAGTTAAGAATGTAATGTAATCGTTGTTAATGATATAAAAGTCAAATTTGACGTTTGTTATATTTTCTTATATTTTAGCTGATAAATAGAAATGTATGTTATATTTGATAAAATGTATTAAAATGACTAGTACATGTGTTTGTACCATGTAAAAGTACCAAAGCAATGCTATAATCAGTCTATTGAACTCATATTTACAAAAGTACTAAAATATGTGCAAAATTCCCTAAACACCTAATGCTTAATTCAAGCACTCCACTAGTCTATAAGCTTTCCATTTTTAGTAATACACGTTCAATATGTAAATTAAACATAATTTGTGCAGAATCTGCAAAACAGATACAGGCGAGGCTTTAATTGTCCCATGTGATTGCAACAACGACAATAAATTTGTGCACTAAATTTGCCTTTTAAGAGACTTTTATCTAAATTATCGCAGATAAATCACAATGCTAATACGAAAATAAAAAAGTGGAGGAACAGGAATCTATTGCAATGACTGTGGAAGTGAGTTTCTGGGTGAATATGATGAGAAAACTTGGCGTTAATCTTTTGGAATAGCTTTGATCTCTCCAATCACCTACTACATTTGTATAGTGGGGCCATTATTTGTATTGTCATGACTAAGATCAGTGAGAAGCACTAGAGCATATTATAGGATGATTTGGGATTTAATCAGAGGATTTTAAAATACACCTGGATTTTGGCTTAAAATACGCTTTTTTGCTAAAATATACTGAACGGTGATTAAGAAGTTTTTCCCTATGGTGTCGTTATGGACCCTGACAACTTGTTTTGGTATAAGTTTCTTACTATCAATAAGAGCCCTGAGTTCAAAGACAAAGGGGTATGTAATTAGAAAGAAAGCTTAGTTAATCGATGAAATTTTAAAAACATTAAGAATAGTGTATTAGTGATATCATAAATTAAGTAAATCAAATCTTTGTTTCTCTAAAAGTTCTTCTAACTTTCTGTTTTTCAAATCTCTCATTCTGACTTCTTCTTCTAATTATCTAAGTCTTTTATCTTTGGCTTGAATTATTGATTTAATTTTTACCTCTAGCATTTGAAAGTTCTCTTGTTCTCTTTCCTCCATCATTTTCATTTGTTATTCATATCTTTCCTTTTGTAGTACTATTTCTCTTTGTTAACTTTCTATTTTTTCAATCATTTCCTTTTAGACTGCTCTTTCTTGCTCTATAGCATATTCCATATTCACTTTTCACTCATTCTCTACTCTGTATACTTTCTCCGATAGTTGTTTTATCTAGCTTACTAGTTCTGTCTTTTCCTTTAGTACTCTTTTATTCTCATCTTGCATTTAAACAATTCTTTAATCTTTATCTCTTATGTGCTCGTCTAATCCATACTTATCCCTGTCATAATTATCAATTTGCTAGGTTAGATCATTTATTTGTTCTTATTTTTAAGCTAGTTGATAATTTAGTGACTGTGTAGCTACTTCTACTCTCTTCTATACTTATTACTCCATTAGCTTTTTACCCGATATATGCTCTTCACTTAATTTCTTTATTACTTTCTGTAATTCGATATCTCTTTGCTTTCTATATTAATCTTTAATCTCCTGCTTTTACCTCTCTAGCTCTTATTACTTCTCCTTTTAAATCTTTTATAGAAAACTTTACTACTACTATTCAATCTTTACCTTTATTTTATATTTCTTTTCCTTGTATCGACTTTTAATCTTTTCTAGTTCTTTTTGTAGTTTTTCTTACTCTACTCTTATCTTTTACTAGTATTCTTCCTCAATTCTTCTCAATTTATCCCAGTGTTGTTATTCCTCATATCTTCTATCTTCTGCTACTTTGCTTCTATAATCAGTTAGATCATTTGTTCATTCTTATCTCATTTTTCTATAATCTTATTACTGCTTTTGATTTATTTCTTCTATATGTGCATTATGCAGGTTTCTTTCATGCT
>CAKKTI010000262.1:0-30656 GCA_920105805.1 Condylostoma magnum
GTATCTTTGACCTTTAATATCAATACAGGGTGGATGATAAGTAAAATGATAAGATTTTCCTTAGAAAATTTAAGAAAAGTTTACAGTAATATTAGAATTGTCAATAGCCTAGTTGTTAAACCATTCTTTGATATCTAATGAAGCACTGTGGTATATATATTATTATAGTCCCATTGCTTATAGACAAGAATCTGCATTTGAACCTTCTACTGCAAAAACTAAATAAGGACTAGTTGGACTATCCTAATGAACTGCCTTTTAGTATAGAGATGAATAGAATTCGTCCTTATTATCAATCAGTTTCCCAGCCTATAAGATTAGCCCTTTTTATTCGATTCTTTTTATTATATTGCCTACTTATTTTCTCTGTAGGGCATTTGGCTTTATAATAATCAAGCATTGCTCGTTATTTATTTCCTATAAAAAGTACCCAGATTGACTGTTTTATACGGAGTTAAACTATGTTTCAAATTAAGCCTTTTTATCCAGCTATAGCCAA
The DNA here is from genome assembly GCA_920105805.1 of Condylostoma magnum. Classification (NCBI taxonomy): domain Eukaryota; phylum Ciliophora; class Heterotrichea; order Heterotrichida; family Condylostomatidae; genus Condylostoma; species Condylostoma magnum. The sequence goes on from CAKKTI010000262.1 coordinate 500, forward strand.
TTAATGAAGGCTTTTATTAAATTTTAGGAAATTTGCATTGAAGAGAATAGGTTTTTATCCTATACAACTTGATTTCAATTAGTTTTTACAACTTTTACCTGACTATTTTGTTAGTTCTAATAATTACATACTACTCTTTGATTCAAACAACTACTTATACTTTCTAAAAACGGAATTGATTGAGATGAAGCAGCAACTGGCTTATTATTCTTTATGAAATATTCAATTATATCCTAAACAGATTGGCTCACTTGATTGATATTAAAATCAATTATAATTCCATCGTATTTATCAAAGTTATTTACTCTTCCACTTTTTAATATTGTTTTAACTGTTATTCTCCTATGTGCAATTAACTTATTTGTAATATGATTGCCTTGATCCCAGGAATAAGTTATAAGCAAAATATATCTTTTATGGTCTCCCTTTACGGGCTGAACAAACTCTATTTGATTTTTGAGGATTAGGTGATTTTATATATTTTGTATTACTTGCTATTATGTGTTAAATAACAAATACTCCAGGTCCTCAAAAGCAATCATTATAGGCTTCTCTTGCTCTTTTATAGTAATCATACCAGATCGTAAAGTAATATCCATTCCATCACAGGTAGAGAACTTAATGTACTAATCACTACCTACTTAATTCTAAATCAATTATTTTTAATCATCTTATAAAACTTATACGGGCTATTTAACACTACTTACAGCTTATTACGCAACTTCCTATTGAATTGGCTAAGCAGTTTCTTTACCCATAACATCTTTAAAGCTTGATATAAGTTAGGATACTTACTTATTAACTATATCACCTACATTTTCATCAGAATTATGCTTGTTACTACTTGACAAAATTATATTGATTTATTTTGATAATCCTCTCGTCTTTTAAGGTTTATTTTAAGCTTATGGTAAAGATTTATGATGTAACGGAGTTAGTTTATAAGGTAATCTTCTATTACCTATGGCCTATCATTAATGAAATGTTGTGAATATTTGGCTTGGCCGATCGTAAAGACTATAGAAGCTTCTAACGTTTCCGTGATTTTGAGTGTAATTTGAGTTAGATGAGTATCTGGGTCCTTTGCTCTTTTCTCTTGAATTAAGGCTTCTTGTATTACTTTATGGTTTGTAGGGGCTGTAGAGTTAAAGAGGTAATAGTTTAGAAGGCTTCTGAAAGGGTCCTTACTTCATATTTATGTGTAATAGGTATATAATGTAGTAGTTTATTATTATGTTTAGATTATGTTATGTATTCTTGTTGTATTATGTTAGTTTATTAGATTGATATTCAGTAGAAGCAGTACATTTTATTTATTGTTGATTTTATATTAAGTGTTGAACAAATATACAAATAATATAACAATTACCATTAAAGTTGTTTACTATAAGGACAATTTTTCTTGATATGACCTTTCTATTTGCAATAAAAGCAGCTAATTTTAATTATCGGTATATTGCATTCCTTTTAAAAGTGTCCATACTTATTACAGTTATAGCATTGTATTTTATTTTTTCAACAATTATTATATAAATGACCAGTCTTCTAGCATTTAAAGCACTTATTAATTTATGCATACAATAAAAGATCCTCAGATACCTTTCTTTCTATATTTTCCCTATTAGGACACTCTCTAGAATGATGCCCTTCTTGCCCACATTATAAACAACCAATATATCCTCGCATAATAAATATAATAATGGGGACTATAGACTATATTAGTTAATAACCATTTTAAGAATATGCAAACTTCTTGGATAGCGTTTTTGGACTTGAGTAACCAACAGTTTTTGCAAGACATCTCGGATGATTGCAATCAAAATCTTGAATAGTTTGTTTAAAGCTATTAAACATCTTTTACACGTCAGCTATTCCTAAAGCAACTCAAAAATTGATTAAGATATCTGTGCTATCCCTAAAAATAGGTGTTTTAACTTTAGGCCAGCAATTATTGGTATAAAATTGCAACTTAGAAAATTAATCGTAAAAATCTACGGCTCTATATCCCTCAGCTTCAATTTACACCTATCTTAGCTGCAATTCTTATACATAAGGAAGCTAAATGAAACTGTTAATATCTAAATCTAGTAGCTCTGAATGAAACATAGATAGAACTCTAGTTTCCTATTCATTTTTAACAACTAATCCTATAAAATCCCACTCACTTAATCTATATAAATCTTAATTTCCCTTATATCTAACATAACTTTTAACAATTTAGCTGATATAGCACCTTACAAATTATCCGGGAGTCATACAACCATTGCAATTTTACTTAACAAATATAATATCTCCACTCCCAGCATTTTCTTTATATAGCTGCAAGTCCTATTACAATGCTTCCTAGTACAACACTCTATTTTTCCAGCTAAAGTACTGTCCAATTGCTTAATAGCTCAAATAGAGGCAAGTAGGTAAATAAACTATCCTAACAAACCTTTTACCATAACGACTAAAGTAATACTCCATTTGTTTATAATAATTATTATTTTTTCATTAAACTTGCTTGTTTTCGTCTATACGAAAAGGGGAAAAAAGTTAAACTGAAGTTTCTCCACCCTTTATTGATCTTTTTACACGTCTTTAAGGTGCAATATCTCTAAATTCCTGTAGTTCTTCTAACAAACAGTCATTTCTGTGCTTATAGTTTGCAATGTGATTTCTAGCGGCCTGTAGTTACTTTTCTAATTGAACAACGCGTTCAGTCTTTCTATTTAGCTTTTTCTCGTATACTTACTAATCAGTTTTTATAATCTGATTTTGATTTTGTAGTTAATTGTACATTAGGGTCAATTACTCAAGATTTCTTTGCAGTGAGTTAAACTTTCTGCTGTTACTAGGAATTTACCTAGAGTTATTTTCCTTTAAGACATCAACTAAGGAAATGTTAGAAATGCTTGAATCGGAGTCAAAGGTCAATTGTTATAGTTTCTCCTTTGAAATTTAGTACTTATTATTGATTTCATCTAGTTTTACTTGAAACTTGTTCTGATTTTGCTGTAAATTAGAGATTTCTTGCTCATGAAGCTTTCTTATATTTTCTAATTGCTCGTTTTTTTCATCCTTATCCATGAGTTAATCTTCTAAGCTTTCAATCCTAGCATTAGATCCCATGAACTTCTCATTTAAAGTATCATTTTCTTGTATCAAATTAGTATTTTTCTACCTTAGCATTTCAATTTCAGCCGTTAATACAGCCGTTCTTTAGACATGCTGAGCGATGAAATGCCTTTCTTTTTGTAATTAAACCTGCAACTCTTCCTATTTAATATTTTAAACCTTCCTAGTTTACTTCTTCCCACCTTTTACCTTAGGAACTGACAAATTATGCTTTAAAAGTACTTGCTCACATATCAAAATTTTCTACTCTTACGCTTATATAGTCTGCTATGCCTTCTCCAACAGCATCCTCATTTCATTATTAGACAATTCTCTATTAATAACAGGTTTATTCTTAACAGACTTCGCTCTAACTCCAAACCTCAGTGTACTCAAGGTCTCTCCTATATTATAAACCGAAGGACTGCAGGTAACAATTAAAACAGTCCTTGAATTGCCTCCAAGTGACTCCTACAACAGTCGAGTTAGCTTGGAATCCCTATAAGGTATATGTGAGGACACACCATCAGTAAGTGAGTGTATAACATGCCCCAGAGTAGACAGCGATTTGTTTATGATCTTTGCCTCATCTAATCTTTTCCCACTCGCTCCTGTTTTCCCTACCTTTTCAGACCCTGCTAAATCGACTAAGTGCAGTCTGCTAGTCTACGCGTAGTTTTCTGAGGTAGAGGATTAGATTATAGTCAGAGTAAAGATTGCGTGGGATCTAGAAGATGTGTTATTCATTGAATTAGAGCCAGTTTCCCTACGTCTTGAGCCGACCTTTAGCAAGTTAAAGATCTCTGTTGGATTAGAAGCATAGTGCTGTCTTATATCTTGCAAATACATTCCTTTCTCTTTAGATTAATGTAGCTTTAAAGCAGGACGGTTTTGTTGTAGAAGGTCGTAGATTTGTTCCATATAAATCTCACAGTATTGGGCCTTTATGGTAAACTCTAAGTCAGTGGGCCCGTGTTAGATATAATTAAAAAGATCTGCTATGATTCTAGGAATTATGCCTTTTGACTCCTAAACAAAGGGTATCGGACCAGTCATTGTGTATGTTTTTCCTGATGAAGTTTGCCCATATGCTAAAATTGTACCATTGAAGCCTTGTAAAACGGATTCAAGTATCTGTTTTCCTGCTATTTCATATATAGCTTTTTAGTTCATCTCTGGGCGAAAAACATAGTCAAAGTTATACAGATTTTACTACTGCTGGTTTTGCTGGTCAATTATTTAGATTGTTTGCTGATCGTGAAAAACAGTGCACAGAGTGGTGTCGTATTATTATTCTTAGGCATTTAAAGGGCGGAAGCGACACATTACACTTATGTTTCCTCTGTGTTCATCTATTGACATACTTTCTGATGGAATACTGCGCGCAGGGGACTGTCTTTGTCCCCTGAACTTAACCGGAGTTATTGATTTTCTTGAACGAATATTCATTTTTAAAAATTTAACCGATTTTTTCTGTTGTGCAATTTCGATTGATTTTAATTTAATGGTTTTAATGATTTTTGTGTTAAGTCTGTACAGTTTGTTATTGCATTAGAAGTTTTATTAGACATGTTTTATAAAATTGCTGTATGAGTGGTATAAAAGCTTTTTAAACTATTAGATGCATTAATATGGTAAATATTACTTTTAAAAGCAGATTTATTATAATTTTACTAATAAGAAAATGTTGGATCCAGCTGAGATGAAATTAAATTTCTCATTTCCCTATTACTATAATCTATTCTAAATGTGTACAGCTCCTCTTTTCTTATACTATGTAATTTATAAGCAGCCTATATTCTAGCAACCTTTAGAATTCCCAGAACTTTACCCGAAATACTATGCCCAGGCTTATTTTGTGTAATTTTTTATTGTGGCCTTTCTATCTATAAGTAGCTTAATAATTACGAGACATACTAACCCAGGATCAATCTACCCCGCTATTTTTAATGGAAGTGATTCATGTGAAAGGTGCTAGATTGAATGCAGGCCTAAACGATCCCATCATTGCTCCACTTGTCACTAATGCACAATAAGAATGGATCATCACTGTGTTTGGACTAATCGCTGCATTGGAATTAGAAACTACAAAGCCTTTTTGCTGTACTTGGTATATTTAATAATCGGAGGAACACAGTATACTTACTTCTTTATAGACTATTTATCTGGTGATGGCCCTGATTATTTACAGTGGTTTATTTTAAAAGTGATATTCGTAGTTCATGGAATTCCATGTATTATAGTTACAGCTTATTCCTACTTTTTAATATACACACATCTCAACTAGATTTACAATAATGTAACCACTATAGAAGCCTTAAAGGGTGCCAGATGGTATGCGAGCATTCTTTGCTGCAGCAACTAACAATCCGGCTCAAAGTATGACTTAGGATTTGTGTCAAACTTTCTGGAAGTGTTTGGCACTGATATATACTTTTGACTTATTCCAACAATTCCCTACAACCAAAGATATGAAAGTGATATTCCAGAAGTGCCACCCCTCACACTCCAAGAAGAAAGCAAATTAGTATACAGCAATCCATAATTTTAGATAATTCTTGAATACATCTCTAAAAAATGGAAGAGATTACTCCAGAAAGTGTCCTAAACCTAAGAGAAGCCACTTCAAATTTTCTGTGTCCAATTTCCGCAAACACATATAACATAGAATTCCTTTGCTTTAGTGTAAGAGATCTCGACTCAGGACAGCTCCTCTTTGAAGTAAAACGTGACGAAGATGAAGAAATCTAAGAAAATGAGATAGATGCTTAACAACCAGAGGATGATGAAAATCGTACAATAAAGTACTAATTTGGCCCAGATTTTCTAAAACTCCGAAGCATTGGAAGTACTTTGCAATTTAAAGTAGGAAACAGGGAAGTCAGGAATCTCAGAATGATTGAAAGACACTATTTTAGAGACCGTCTTCTTAAAAATTTTGATTTTAATTTAGACTTTTGTATACCCAACTCCGTTAACTCCTGGGAGATTCTATACGAAGTACCAGAACTACCCGCTGAGCTAGAGCAAGAAATCATTGATAATCCTTGGGATACCAAAAGTGATAGCTTTTATTTCGTAGAAGGTCAATTAATCATGCATAACAAGGCTGAGTACTCGTATGCTCCTTTCGATTAGCTTAGAAATTATTCGTGATTTTAATATGGAGGAAAGTTAAGCTTAGACTATGAGGTAAAGAAACTTCTAGGATTCTTTACAAAACTCGTAAAAGTAAAAGTTTGGAATGTTTTCGTATATAGGCCCACTGGCAATTTCAGATAACTCATATGATGTTAGGAGAAATGTTCCTAGAAATGAAAACGGAACAGTTAAATTATAAGAGAGGAACTTCTATACTTCTCCGGTTAAAAAGGGAATTACAAAGGATGCTTATTTCTCTGATACTTCTTTTATTTCAATTGGAGATAATTATAAAGACTAAGAGTCTCCACATAAGAAAGAATATTAACGTGTATAAAGACTAAAGAAATTACATGAAAAAGGATTCAGAGTAAATGCTTCTACTGACTTAACAGCAACTAATTACGAACATTTACCAGATCCTGTATAAGAAAAACGGTCTAGAAGAAATCCCGAGGGAGGAGTGGAGATTTCACCTAGAAATATAGTAGTTTCTCCTGTTAGAAAGGGAAAATACGAGTTATTCAACAAATACCCGGAATACATATCAGATCCATATGATAGAGCAGCTGAAATTTAAAAGGCTGAGTAGAAAAGGAATCAATAGAAGATAGTAGCTCCTTTTAGAGGAGCTGGGGCTACCAACTCCACGTTTTGGAAGGATTAGAAAGTATATGATGATCATCATATTCCCTAGAAAAACATTATATCAAAGGCTAGAAGCCAATCCATTGAAAGGGCCTTTTTCCCTCCCAGTTCTCCTAAAAAAGGAGTATTAGGAGCCACGTTTAATAAATATCCCGAGTATTTACCTGATCCTATACCTGTTGTTACTAGATAAGAAAGATAAGAAATTAAAGGGTGAAAGTAGCCTTCTGGGAGGTATTCATAACCCTCACCGTCCATACTAAGGTTTAAAACAAATGTTTTGCAATTATCAAGGAGATTTTGAGATTATATTACTAAGTTTTTAGGTGTATTTTCAATGCTCCAACCGTCAATTTTTGAAAGTTTATTTTCTAGTTTTCTGTAGTTTTAACGCAGCTTTTTCTGTACATTTGGCATTTTTCTCATAAATTGGCCTGTTTTTTAGCTGAAAGTATGCTTAATGCTTTTGTACTTTTCATTCCTTGAGAGTTGGTTAGATAAATATTGTACTGGTGGGAACTTTGAATTGGTAGCTATGGGATTTTGCCTTCTTTTATTTAAATAATGTTAAAGTCTTTATAATTTTCTTACCTTTGATTAAACATTCAGCTTTTAGTAACTATTATTTTACGATAGATAAGGAATTTACTTTAAATAGCTTTAGCTTGCATTATGTGACCTTAATACAACCTTTTTAATATTCTTTTATACTTGTTCAATCTTCTAATCTTTCTTCTATATTCTTAAGATTAATGCAGGACTAGATAAATCTAATTACATATTTAATACTAATATTGTGAATTGAACAGTTTTGAGAATTCATCATCATCTAGATCTTCTACTTATACATTGAACTAATTCCAATGACTCTCTTAAACAAAAGGCTTTATAGGAGAAGGGCCGCCAGTATTACAAATAGTTAAATTAGAATCTAACTTAATTTAATCAATAAGCTCACTAGCCTACACGTTAATTTTTCAATTTTACTATCTCCTACTCCTAATTCTCCTTTTACACAAAGGACACGAAAATGAGGGAATTCCTTCTTATCTTTTGTTAAAATCCTACAAGCTTAAAATACAATCCTTACAAAACATATGCCCACAATCAACAGTAACCGGTTTGTTTAACTCTGATATGCAAATACAACATAAAATGTAGTCTTTAAGCCGATACATTTTATAAGTTTAAATGTATGTAAAAATATGAGTTATATTGACAGTGATGATGACTTTTTCTAACTTTCTGATGATAGTTGCTCTTATCACTCAGAGGAAGAAGTTGTATTGCCTCCGAGAAGAGCCCAACCTGCCTCTGCTTTTAAATAAGAAAATGTATAGTTTAATCTTCAAGCTGATGAGTTTGTGCCGTCATTTGATTTCAGTGCTCCGGCCTTTGAATTTAATAAAAATTGATTTAAAGTTCTTAGTTTGTTTGAATTGTATATAAAATTGTACTATGGAAGCAGTGTCATTTACAGGTATGGAAAATTATATTGATAATGAAGTTTTAGCTGATTGTACTGTTTAAACACCTGATAAATAGTTTAAAGCTCATAAAATTGTATTAACTGCGGCTAGTAAGTTTTTCTATGAGTAATTTGTACAGTAGAAAGTTGATTCTGTATAAATTCCTGAGCCAGTATAGGCAAAGTATGTAGGAAGTATAAAGCCGTTGGATGTTTTCCCTATTGTTTTAAAGTTTTTATATGCGAATTAGTCAGATTATACATTAAAATAATCGCTGAATGCATCAACTGCTTTTCCATTATTCTCTTTAGCCTAAGTGCTGGGAATTCCTAAATTATTGCAATGTGTTGGTATTTTTATAGGAGAAAATGTACTAAATGATTAAAACGCAGCAGAGATATTATATGAAGCTATTAAATTTGATAATTTAGAGTTGAAATAATAAGCCATTGATAGAGTTTAATAAAATTTTGAATAAATAATACAGCGATCTCAAGGTATGGATGCTTTATTATCTCTACCATTACAGGATATATAAAGAATCACTGAGTCGGATAGTTTAAATATTACATCAGAAAGCCTTTTGTTTAACTTTATTGTGAGTTATATACAAAAAAGAGAAGGTTTACCAGAAGAGGAAGAGGAGTAATAAGAGTAATAGGATTTAAATCTGCATTAAGTGGTTGAAAAGCGATTAAAACTTGTGAAATTATCAGATATGGACAAACTCTCCATTTTAGTAACTGTAAGATTTCCATATTTAACACACAGTGAGCTACTAAATTCTGCCTAGGATCCTCTATTACAACCAGCTAAAGATTTAATACTAGAAGGTCTATCAGTACAGCTTTCAAGACTGCAGCACTCTGAGGCTAAATACTCATATAAAGTAAACCACACTCCTCGAGACTCATATAAATAACAAAATTAACTACAGCCTGATACATTATCTTAGCCAGATATGCATGATTATCAGGCAGCAAAGACTTGGGGAGGGGTAGATACTTAGTATGATAACAGATACATGATGTCTAGTACAGTAAGTTTATATAACACACTCCCAAGACCTCCTTAGTAGTTCCCAAGAAACTCAAAATTTGAATTATCCCCATAGCCTTAAGAATTCATATACTAACACGACTTAGACGACAACGGTGCTTTATACTATCTAGGATCATTTGGTAAAACACGGCAATACAGCAATCCTCATACTCTAGGAATTGTCCTGGCCTTCTGTTCAAGCATAGGGTTTGGTAACATAGAAGACTTCGTGGGCAGATAAGCAACTGGCCTTAGAACCTAAAATGAAGTAAACTCGTACTTCGGAGTGGATCTAGGCTCGGGAAGACTTATATCCCCAACAGCCTACACCCTGAGAAATAGAAAATCAAGTACCAATGTGTGTCTTAACTGGTAACTTGAGGGTTCAAAGGACCGTTAAAACTGGAAAATTTTGGACAGGAGAATCCACGAGTCAGGTGACTAAGATTTTGACAGACAAATGCAGAATGAGCGTGAATCTCTGAAAATACCCGGAGCAACCACCACCTGGGGCATATCCGAGGATTCGATATAGTCTCTAGACGGTTATGAAGGTTTTCGTTACTTCCGCATCGTTTAAATCGGGAAAAACTCTTCCTAATAATACAATCTCGGGCTATCAGGTATAGAGCTATATGGAAAAGTGATAGCTGGAAGTTGGCCTTAGTTAAATATTTTATTAAACCATACTTTCTTGTAAAATGCTCAGTCCAAGTCTTCGTCGTATAACAACGGTAACTATAACTCCGCCAAAGGCTAGTATAACTACCATGATTCTAAATGAAATTCCCAAATAATCAGCTGCTTCCTCACTCAGCATATGACTTCCAGCAGCTAATATCAAAATAACTGTAAACATGGTACATAGGAGCAATGAGGCTAACACCACTTTCCAATTTGCTTGCTGTACATCCTCCTCTACCATATCATTTTAAGTTGGCTCATTTTACGATCTAATCAAATTGTTCTCGTATGCCCACATAGTTCATCTTCTTTTATACAAGGAATGGCATATTTCACATTCCACTGTTCCACTAGATTTTATTCATTCTTTCAGGCAATCTGGATGAATGTATTTAATAGAACCTGCACAGTTGCAGGGTAAGCACATATAATCATCCCCGTCACCTCGTTCTAAGCAAATTCTGCAATGGGCTAACTCTTCTATTTCTCTTACTAATATAAGCTCTTTATCGTCTTCTGACATTTTAAATATAAAGATTTTGGGATGTTTAGTGGCTAGGTTGAAAACAGAATTTAATAGAGAAATAGCTCATTTCTATCGAATTATGATGCAATGATCAAGGACAAAAGAGAGAATTATTATGTTGAATTGAGAAAGTAGAAAAGATAGTTTTTAATGCAGAAATTTAGAAGCAAACACTCTCCACTTAATGCTTAAGTCAAATTTAAGGAAATTGACCTGAAGCTTGAGAATGTTCTTGTTGATTTTTGCCCTGCGTTACTGTAAGAAAATATTCCTGAATAGTTGTTGATTTAGTTATTAATGGAAATTTCAAGATAAGATACTAATTAATAAGCTTAATTAAGGGCCTTATAGCTTTTAAAGCATTTATCTGTTGACATTAATGATTGTGTAAGTGAGTAAGAGTTTTTTGCTTCTAATTATCTTTAAGCAATAATGGAGTTAGTTTAGTATAGGTAAAGGACTGAAGTCGTCATGTTTGCTACTAATATTTTAACCAATTTTCTAACTCTGAGTGAATAAGTGTCATAGGCTTTGTATGAATTAAACGGAATCCCAGTACTATGTGAGCTATTCTAAAGATGTAATTATGATATAAAAGAAAATCTGTTATATGTTTTTGGGAATATGGCTATAGATTCCGTTGAGTATTTGTAGGAAATACTAACTTTTAATGTAATTTCTATTATATAACAAATTATTCAAAACCTTAATGGAATTAAACCACAACTGCTCACTGGAATTTAGTTCTTTGTTTATACGGTCAGTCAGCATTCTTTGGCTATGAGTGATTTAATAAATGATCTTTTTGATATAAGTATGAAGCTTTGGCCTGAAATTTAGTATAATACAGAAACTTTAAACTATTTTGTTAAATCTTTATAGAACATATGTGAAGTAAGTCAAGATTATGTAGATTTACTAATAAGTAATGGCACTCTTTAAAAGGTTACTCATTTACTGGCTAGTATATCAAAGAAATTAGTGTAATCAACATTGAGTTTGATCGGAAATATAATTTGTTAATTTGATGGATAAGTCTAATACTTTATAGAAATCGAGCTTTTCTATTACTTAGAACTTTGCTTCCAAAGTAGCCACAAGGAAACTATAAGGCTTTCTTATTGGTTAATTGGAAATATCATTGGAGAGAAAGGAAACTTTAGCTGTATAATTCTAGATAGAGTTGTATTTAAGGAAAAGATAATATAAGGTATGCATTCTGATAACTAAGGCATTCTGCTAGAGGTATCATACATATTCAAAAATATATCAGCAAGAGGTAAACACTTTTTATATAAACTAGTTGATAAGGATATGTATTTAGGATTAGATAAAGTTATATCTAATACACAAGATTAACAAATATTAAGTAATTTTGTCTATTTTATTTGAAATTTATACGACCACGGAGAATAATTACAGGCAGAAAATGGATTAGAGTTTAACAAAATATTTTTAGACTTATAGGAGTATGAAATTATCACAAAGCTAGAGCGAGTATAGTATAAGAATGATTTGCTATTTGAATAGATTTCCAATTTATCCAATCGATTCAACTGTGATTAAGACTGCTTACTGGATCAGGTACGTGAAGATGAGTTTAGATTTTAAAAATGGACGATATAAACCAAGTAGTGACAAAACTCCATACAAGATATCCTTAATTCCAGTAAGTGATATCTCCAGGAAATTGTCACCACTGCGATAAGAAGAACGTGGTTTTCCGTTGTTATCCAGCAGATCAATGCGAGTAAATTTTATTCAGGATATCTTACTGTGTATATTGCCTATAATCTCAATACAATGAAAAGATTCTTTAAGTCTTAGAAACAACTAATAACTGGAGTTGTCCTTTTAAGCGAGGAAAATGCAGTTGTTAGAACTGTTAGCCAAGAGATCTAAGAGTATTTTGCTTATAAAGAGATGATCCAGTATAAAGTGCATTAGATTTGAACAGTGATCTAATAATGCGACTTGATCGTAACAAAGGAAGTATGACAGAGTAAGAAATTTAGTACTGTATGAAGATTTTATGCGATAATTTGAGGAATTTAGGCCATTTAGTCAATCAAACGAGAAGTTAATTTAATTACTAATTGAATCTACAATACTAAAGGATCTAATCCTTCCTTTGTCTTTATTAAACCCATTACGGTTTGAGTGCTTGAATTTAAGTATAGCTTACTCTAAAAAAGCTTCAATATAATAAAAGAACTGCTAATTGAATGCCAGGTCTTTAGTTTCCCGCTTTAATGCAACTTTCGATACAGACTTTATCACTGACATAGACCTTTTTCTAGTATGTATTAAAGGAGACTAAAGCTCCTCATCATCTGAGGACTTGGTTAATTAGATGCAAATACCTTAATGATCATCTTCATTCAACTCTTCTATTATTGGAGAAGCTGGTGAAATTGTTTCACTTTTTGGAATTTTTAGTTTGCAAAATTAAACTTCATTTTCAGACATAGCACGTGGTCTTCCTCTTTATACAGGAGATCTTTCTTGTGCCTTATCATAAATCTATGTCTCAACCCTCAACTAGGATGCTAGGCTTTTCTGAATTCCTGCATAGAATTTCATAGTTTTCTATATCAACTTCTCAAAATCAGAAGCTTCTTCATTATCCTCCTTGCGGTATATAATTTCACCAATTTGTCTTAATGTAAAATCATGATTAGCTGCTAATTTAAGCATTGTACTAGAGCATCTAATATACAATAATTCATTATTACTGAAATTAAGCCTATCTTTTAAAGTTTGTATATCTTATAAAGGATCAATACTTTATATATATTCCTTGCATTCCTTTACAATAGGTCTTTTTGCCTATGGCCAATTCATCCAACATAAATCATACTCTTCAATATCTAGATTAATAGGTATGCACATTCCATGGTCAATAGGAATCAATCTATAATCCTCCGTAACCAGCAAATTCCCCTCATTCCTATCCATGTTTAGCAACCTTATGTCTAAAATCGCAACTTTCTGTACTTCAAAATCCTTAAACATTGAGTATGAAAAGTCTTCCATTGAGCCTTAATTTCTCATAAAAGCCTACAATGAGCCCTACTTCTCATACATTTACCCATCCATACCATAATTATACGAACTATGTATGGAACTAGACATATAAGTAGCAGGCACATTTGCGAAATTGGAGTGATCTAAGATATAAGCAGCCACCTCTCTGAATCCTCCTACACCTGACTTAACACCCGTTCTAAATCCAGACTACCCTAGTTTTCCTGTATATCCCCTTGGATTGTTAGGAGCAAAAGCTTCTTCATCCAAAGGCTTGAAAACTGCTATAATATTCCTATTAGGATTTCTAAGAAAATAAGTGCCGGCTGTTCCTCCCATAGTAAGATTCGGGACTAAACCAATAGCAAGACCTCTGTTTGCCTGAGACACTAAAGACAAAATCTCGGTATCATTGCACCCTGGGTGAACTTTTATGTAGTTTGACGATTTACAGTCGATTTGCACGATAATTGACTACCTTTTCTCGTTTTTATTAAAAATTCTATAATCGTTTAATAAATGTGCATCTATTAGTTCTATCTGGCCATAATAAAGCTTTTGTAGATTCACTGGTATACCGAAAATAATAAAAATCTCCTGCTTAAATTCTTAGATGGTAGTCCATCTATAGATATTGATCCTGTTAACAACTCCGGCTACTTCTATTTAGACACAGAGTTTTGAGGTTCCACTCTTCGATGAATTACCGCCTGATAAAACTGACATATTTTATATATAAGGAAAAATGTGGTTTATGATGTAAGATTATTAATGTTCTCTTCATCATGAGGGGATAAGTTGGTCTGACGGTCTAAAATGCTTTGGATTAGCTTAAATGAGTCGTCTTCTTTCTTTACTGTAGAAGATCGCTTAGCACCTGTCTTCTACCGTTTGCTGATATTACGCAGTATATAACGTTGTCTTAAGTGTTCTTAGTTTCATTTTGCAATAGAGTAAACTGAGTTAGTGTTTTAAAGTCTTTCAAGCAGCTTCTAAGTGAAAGTTACTGTATTTTAGTTGTTTATCTAGCTTATACGTTATTTCCTAACATTATGGTTAAGAGATTTGAGATAAAACGTTTTGTTCAATGATTAGCTTAGATTTTGCTTAGGTTTTAAGTCTATTTTCAGCATTTTATTTAACAGAATTTGATTAGCATGGTCAATAGTGAGATTTCTTTGCTTTTCAGTTCGAAAATATTTCCCTCTTTTGTTAACTTTGCTGTTTGGCCTAGGCGGCCTGTTGTCTACTCTAGCTCCAACAGAATTCATGCTCCTTTTATGAAATCTTTGAGCCTTTGATTGCAAAAACCTCCCGTGTACTGTATCAGGTATATTTTAATTCCACATTTAATTTAACTATCTCTTCTTCTTTAGTAGTCTTTGTGTAGGAACTGCAGTTCTTCTGGTGTTTTGAGCTCGTGGTGTCTTTTTCTCAGTAATTGCCTTTCTTTGCTTTTTTGTGATAATTTGGTTTTCTTCAGGTTCACTTTCCTCTGAGTCATCATTCCTTTATCTTTTGTGTGGGATTTATGGATTATACCGCTTAAATTCCTCAGATTTAGTGTCTTATGTGTATTCTGGATTTGTGAATAAATCAATGAATCGACTATCATCCAGAAGTCTTTAAGCTGCTTGTTATTTTCGTTTTGATCCCTTTTCTGCAGTTTCTTATAAGTTCTATGCTAGGTCCTTGTTTACTTTAGGTAGCTTTCTTTTTACTGTTATTCTTTAGGATCTTACCTCCTCTAGTTTCTCCTGTACCCTAGTTTTTTTATACTAGTCGTATATGAAGGGCTCTGATATTTGTTTAAGTTTGTAGTACAGCTTGAGGTTCATTAAGTATCCATGCATATAGGCCTCTAAGTGCTCTGTTCCTATATAAGACTCAGCGTTGATTTGCTCTAGTTCCTCTCTTGTAACAAACTTTTTGTCTTCGTATAAATTTGTATTAGGAGTTTCTTCTAGTTCTTCCGTCAAGTTCTCTAGAAAAGCAGCTCATTTAGGCGGTGGTCCCATACTAGGAATAAAGAAGGATCCAACTCTTACATGCTCCCTGGCAGCAAAAATTAACCCAGTATTTCCCACTACTTCAATATCGTTAATATCCGTCTCAGACTCAATATTTGTATGAATTTCTCCATTATCCTTTTTAACAATCTTTATTACCTTCGGATCAGCTGATAGTAAAAATCCCTTTTAATGGAACTATAAACTACGTATTGGTAGTTGATTATAATGGGTTACTTGGTATAAAGGATTCGATTTCCGTATGTCGTATAGCTAGACAACTCCAGATTCATGTCCTACACCCATGTACAACCCTGATTAATCGAACTTTAAAGATGTAATTGCCCCTGATTATGAGTCTAACACTGCAGCTCTACTTCTCGATCTGGTATCCCAACATTCCACTAATCCTTCATCTCCTCCAAAGGCGACTATTGACTACACTTCTCTGTTAAAATCAGTTACATTAAAAGACTCGCTTATACTAGACTCAATTGAATTTAGAAACCTGCCGTGTTCTAGGTTTAATCTAAACACCTCAGAAGTTGCACCGACAATATAAAGCTCGCTTGTAAAAGGATCAAAGGTTAAATCACGGCCGAATTTAGGAATTCTAGTTATATAATGTTTGCCGTACTAAGCATGGAATTCTAGTTGTCTATTATCACACAAAAATACGAGTTTTTTGTAGTCATCTGATAAAAACATGAATTGAAGAATCTCTGCGTCTAGGTTGCGCATACATTTTACCGTTAATTAGTCAGTTTCGAAGATTTTGACTTGAGGAGGGTAAGTTCCTGTAGCTGCTATATAGTTTCCATCTTTTGATACTCGGATTCTTTATGATTAGCCTGCAAATTCAAAGTCTTATATAAGCTCTAGTCTATTACGATATTCTTTGTTGTATCTGAGGGATTGCTTCTTTTTTGTAGCTTCCTGTAAAAATTAGTTCAAGGATTTACCATGGGAAAGATCGTATACTGGAATTGAGTTTAGCCTAGAGACCTATATAGACATTTATATAATTAACTAAATTAAGAAATATGAGTAAAACTCTGATTGGTCAGTGAAGTATTTGTTGCATTTGTTTATAAAGCTTGGGTATTTTGGCTTTTTCTTGTGATTATAGTATCACTTTTAGTCTTAGGCGAATTGTTCTAATAATCACTCTTTTTAGGGAGGATAATGTTTTTTCTGTTCTGTTCTATTTGACAACCAAGGTTTTTATTATTTCCTTTAATGGTATTTAAATCTAATCAGATATTTATTAATTCTCTTGACATTAATTCGATTAGCATTGTTATAATATCTCCAAGTATTTACCACTTTCCCACTCTTTACATAAGTCTTCTTTTAGAATGCTTTTCTTTATTTTTATGTGTAAGACATAGGTTATTTCAACTGTTTCATTTGCTTTTTAGGTTACTGAATTCACAACATTTTATTACTATCAAACTAGCCTAAAGTTATAATGTAATAATGGAAAGTGATTAAAATCGATTGTCAATTCCTTCTACATCAGAGTCAGATGATAGTAGATTTTATTTATCATATTAAGAATAAAGTACTTGTAGAATAAAGTATAAAGAAGAATCTAATTGAGATTTGTCTGAGAGTTAATTAAGAAATCAGTTATCATTATAAGAGAAGGAAAAGGTTAAACGGCCTTAACTACCTCCTCCTGTTTATTTGCATCCTGAAACATTAGATCAAGAAACACCAAGAATTAAGCAAATTCCATTAACACGCCCAAGAATCAATTTTTTATGATTAATTATCATTTTTAAAGAATTTCAGTATTGATATAACAGCAAATTTGTTTTATTTGTTATTCAGATTATACTGTAAAAGTTTTATTGTTGACTGTTTTAGTATAAAAATTGGCTAAATTAATATTGATATATAGGCAAAATAAGTGGATTGTTTAAGTGTTAGACAATAATTAGTCAAAGACTTATATCTATAATAACAGTAAAAACAAATATGTAAAAGTTTATTATCATAACGACTGTACTCGATTTATAAGATTATTCCGCATTATGTAAATCTGATTATTAACATCCTATCTCTGCTAATCCTCCGACTTAATTTCCTTATTGATACTTTACAAATTTTGCTTTAATTGTAATTTTATCTATTCCCTCTTTTTCGCTTATCCTGGAATTATAATCTTATTCTACTCAACAACTCCTCTTAATATTTATAACTAATTTCCTTTTAGATCAAGTTTACTGTATATTGAACTATTCAACTAGCTAGTCTCAATTTAGTCTAAAAACTTCTTATACTAATTTTCTTCAATATAACTTTTGAAAAAATCACTTAAATGCTATGCAAACATCTTATTACTTCTATCAACAATCATTTTCATACTCAGATAATTAGTAAGATCAGTGCCTTATAAAGCTTTCATGCAGTTTTTGAACTCTAAATTCTATAAAATTCCTCATAAAACTCTATAATATTGCTACTTCAATCCAATCAACCGCGAATTCTTTTCCTCCATATTTTGAATAACTATAGTAATGATTTTAAGATATAAAAGACTAGATTTACCTGACATTACAAAATCTACTAAAACTGTAAGTACGGCTTTAAGATCCCCTAGAGCAATCACTAGAAGACGAAATGCTTCATAAGTGAATAATTATCAAAAAGATATACAGGAAGTTGCTATGCTAGATCATTGAGTTCCTTCTAACAAACAGTTAGAAAGAAGGTCTTTATCCACTGGCAGAGGATTAAGAAGTGTATATAAGTATTAGACAAAGCTTGATATTGATAACTAATTAAAACTAAAGCATATTAAGGAATAAATTGATTAATTAGATATTTCATGAGATTGAGAGAATAAATTTTAGTAGAAGTTAGAAAAGTGTAAATAGGAATATTGTGTTATTGAGAAGAAAATCAAGAAATAATAGGTTTTATTAGATAAATATACATACTAAAAGAGGGATATAAATAATTAAAGAGATGAAAAGCTGAAATTAATGAAAAGAGATAAGAGAAATATAGGTAAGATATTGCTTTAATTTAAAAGAGTTAATGAAAATTAGATATTTTTACACAAAAATCAAATAAATTTACAAATACGATTGCTTTAACTGGCCATATAAGGGTAAAAAGCTCCAATTAACGAAAAGATTAAGAAAGTTAAATCAGTTATGAATAATTTGTAAAATGAGAAGTAACGCAAGAGTTAAAAAATACAACATTATAAGTAACAACTATAAAAATACTACTATAAGTCTTTGAATTTATTAGACTACAAAAACACATTAGGAATTGCTTAAATTTTTGTAGAACTTCACAATATACAAGCTCCAATACCAACATAATTAATCCCTGACTACCTAGATAACATTATTATAAATTACATAATTCAAATAGCAGAACTTAGATTGGAAAAACAGTAAGGCAAACAGAAGATAAAATAACTATAGCAATCAATTAAGTATAAAAAGTCCTACTATGCTTAACTTGACAAGTTTAATGACATAAAGCGTCGCATAAGAAGTATATCATAGGTATCATTTAGACAACAAGATTAAAAGCAAAACTAATTCACAGACCTCCTTAAAACAGTACGAGAAACTATTCAAAGAATGCAACTGCAAGAAAACAAAATATCAAGCCAAATAAAGTTCCATTTAAAAAACCTATACAAGTACTAGCAATTCCCCCTACCATTTGACACCCTATACACAACTTTAACAGGCACACAAGAAAAGCTAGGTTTCCTATACAAAATTTGATAATCCCCAAAATAAACAATTAATCTTATGATACTAAAACGGTCTCGAATCCCTAATCCTTTGCACCTCATCCATTCCCTTTTTCCTCTCCTGCTCAATCATCCTCTAGTACTCAATTTCCTCCAATTGCGCCTATCTCCTCTGATTCATTTCCAGCTCCTAATTTCTCCTATTAATCTAATCCTTCTCAGACACCTAATACAACAAATCATACTGATGCTACTTTTTAGACAATGCCCTTTCAGCCCTCCTTTACCTATCCAGCTCCTCAGCCCTCTTCAATGCATCTTCAATAGCTTTTCTCTCCTCCAATGATTTAATCCTCTCTTACTCCACCAACCTATCCTACTCATCCAGTGCATTTGCCCTGGACCCGTACACATCCTCCATGAGCTTAATCCTAGCTGCTTCCTACGCCTCCCACAGCTCATCTGCCCTTTACTGCTATCTAAGCCTCTCGGCCTCCGCAAACTACTCAATCCTCTTATCCAACTCATCACCCTGATTTGCCCTAAGCGACAAATTCTTCCTCAAATTAACAGCCTCCTCCCTCTACTTAAGCCTGGCTTGTATCTCAGCCTCCTCTTATTGCCTCTCCCTATCCAGCACCTCCTACAAAATCCTCTTATCCAGCTCCTTTTCCTCCAACTCCTACTACTTCTTCAACTGCTCCGTAAAGTTATTATGCAAAGTAATCTCCTAATTAGCCTACCGCATCATTTAGTTCCTACGGTTCTAGTTCTCCTCCTCCATCTGCTTCTCCTATTCCCAGTTCTAATTAAGCATTTTCTTCTCCTACTCAACCGTTTATTTCTACATATTCCTCTAGTTATCACGTAAGTCACGCTGCCAGTTTAAATAAGTCATCCTGGCTAGGTTCATCTCCTCCTTTTTACGCGCTGTTTCTATCTCCTGCTTCAATTTCCTCTCACCGTCCCTCCTCAACAACTCATCATATACTCGTTTCTCAAATTACTCCATCTATTCCCTCTTCCTCTTCTCCTCCATCTACTGCTCTTACGACAACTTCGCCTTTAACGCCTCTATCTTCGCCTCTTCCTTTCTCAATTCATCTGCTGACTGCTTCTTCCTTCTATCTAGTCTCTCTATTACATCTTATTCCTTTTACCTAGTTCGCATTTCTTTTAGCTGAGCTAGCCGCTCAGCCATTTTAGCTCTTACATCCTCAGGCGTTTCTTAATTCTCTAAATATTCCACCTTATACTGCTCATCTTCCGCTGCGAGAAGCATGGCTAGCTTGTTTCTACGATTGTTCAACTGCTCTTAGTGGATTTCACGGAGTTAACCCACCCTACGTTATACTTAGCTGTGTTGGATGTGCTTGTCTGTACGATTCTCCCAGTTTGCCTAATGACGAAGTTTTGAATCTGCCACTACGTGAGAATTCATTGAGTTTACTAAAGCTTCCCTGTCACGACGCTGCTTCAGCATCAAGTCTATATTGGTTGTTGCTCGGGCCTGAGTGTAACTCACCATTTAAATTAAAGTTATTAAGGAAAAATGCCACCGAAGAAAACGGGGTCTGGAGGAGCTGAGATAGATGATTCGGTTGAAAAGTTGTATAGGGCTATGAGAAGAGGGCTTTAGGAGTTCAACATGAGTTTACCCCCCAAATTAGAAGAGAAGTTTTCTGAAATTCGGGACGAGAAGAATCCTGGCAAGTTGACTGATTTGGTTATATACGAGCCAGTTGGTTCTGTAGGTGCCAGAGCGATAATGCAAGCAATGAGGGTGTCTAGATACGACTAAACCAGAGTTATACGTTTCTGGAAAGCCTAAATATGCGATGACGGAGTTAGAGCAATTTGCCAATACATTATACAGTTTCCATAAGTAGCAGCATTAGAACTAATGGAGTGTGATATATCTAGCCTAAGTTGTGAATTTATAACGGCTATTTTAAGCCGAGACTTAAACCACCCATTAGCCATGCTGAAATTAGACCACAACAACATAGGAAACGAGGGTGTTAATTACCTTGCACAGGGTTTAAACATGAACTCCAATCTTCAAATATTAAGTCTGGCATACTGCAATATAGACAACGAGGGAGCCAGAGCTCTAATGGAGATTATAATAAACTAAAACAGCGGTATAAAAGAACTTAACCTGCAAGGAAACTGCCTAAGAAACTAAGGAGTATGCACTATTTTCCATGGCTTAAAAATTAATCAATCCCTTACAAAAATTAACTTAACTGATAATCAATTCGGAGGGGAAGATCAGTTAGTATATGACAAAATGTCAGAAATGCTAGCCAGTAATTCCACTTTAATTGAATTAGACCTGAGATTCAACGGAATATACGACAACGGTGCAGAGATTATCAAGGAAATGTTCCGTGCAGGAGAAGACGGCATAAGACTGAATACAACACTAACAAAACTTCTCCTACCCGAAAACAAAATATCCCCGGAGCTCGTCGATGAAATAAACAAATTAATAAGCGGAGGGCGCAAGAAGGGTAAAAAGGGGAAAAAGGGCAAGAAACAATGATTCTTAATATTAGCTTACTAAAACTAAATATCAGATAAGTGGACTTCTACCTCAACGCCTGGATCTATGGCAAAGTCAGTGACCTTCTTTATATACTCTGCAGGGCAGATTAAAGTGACTATTCTTTTGTGGATTCTCATCTCCCACCTGTCAAAAGTAGCAGTTCCGTTGCCACATGGACTCTTTCTGGTGGTCAGTCGAAGAACCTTGGTCGGGTATCGCACTGGGCCTATTGTCTGGAGTTTTTCACCTTGGGCACTTTTAAGCAGCCTGCTAGTAATGTTTTCTAAAGCTCTTAGGTTGATTGAAGAGAGTATAAATCTGATTTACTGGGGCTTTGACTCTCCTTCCTGACCTTTTACCTTAGTCTTGTCAATGCTAGGTTCTTCGGATGCCATTTTGACCAATGTTTATATTAAAGTGCACCGGGTTTGCTAGTTAAATGGAGTTTTAGTACTTGTTTAATTAGAACAACAACAAATTCTATGAAATTTAGACTCAAGGCAGTTGTAATAAGATAAGATACGGTAAAATCAAAGATGGACAGGAGGTGAAGGTAGTTTCTGGCGTTACAACCTATGGATCGTAGATAAAAGCTATGGCTAGGGCTAAAAAGATTGTTTAAAGTAAGGAAAATAAGGGCTATTAGAAAGTAGATCCATTAGCCATTTAACAAATTGTTGAAGAAGACAACTACACTTCCTTCCCTTGTTAGTTCTAGGGAAGTTATCTCAGAAAAGAAGATACTGATTGAATAATTGAGGTTAAAGACTCCCTGATTGTAATTAAGCAAGGAAGATAGAACTGTATGGGAACTAAGAATTTTCAGTGTGTGGATTTCAATCAGGCTTCATAAAGAGCCTTGCGGCAGATGAGAATGAAATTGTGCCAAGGATTTAAAAGAGATTTGCAGCTGTGGGAAAATTGAAAGAAGATGTAAGATGAGGAAAATGGTGGAAATTTTGTTGTTATTAGTGATGATGAGGAAAGTAAAGATTAAGAAATACTGAAGTTTCTTATACGTAGAAACCTTGCTCACTACTACAGAGTCTTCAAGGGGAAAATTAACACAGTGCAGTAGCTGCAGTACTTAACTATGGCCCAACTAAGCGATTTTCGACTATCAGATACTCAGAAAGCTGAAATTTTGTCTAAATTAGGTGAATTTTATTAATAAATATGCTTGAATTTCCTTATAAAGCCTCTGAGAAATATGAGATTCTGAAAGAATCACGCAACTATATAACTCGCAACTACAGTCCCTAAGCTTGAAGCTCTGCTTAAAGTTTCTTCCAGGCTATCGACAACTTGAGAAAATAAGGAGTATAGCAATCCAACCCTGGCCCTTAAATAGCTCAACAGTATATAGAAAATAATGCTTTGTACTACAGACGAATTTTATCTATTACTAGTAGAATACCAGCAGATAAAATAAAGTTTAAAGTGAGCTGGCAGGACTCTGTATCATCTAAAAAGTTTTCCTTCTAATCATACAACTTTGAACTTTGCTGTGTTTTGTATAACATCGGTATTGCTTACAGCAGACTGGGAAACTCAATAAGCCTAACAACAGAAGACGGTATAAAACAGGCCCTTAACTACTACGAAGTATCAGCAGGGTGTTTTGACAAGGTGCGACAAATGTCAACTGAGTTTAGAGGAAATCAAGTTGTTGACCTAAGCAACGAAAACTTATCAATGATGATAAACATACTAATAGCCCAAGCATATTACTGTTTATATAACAAAATCGACAAAAACACTCCGAATAAAGCAAATTTAGTGAAACTGGCCAATACTATAGCCAATTACTACAGTTTTGCCCATGAGACTCTGGTACGTGACCCTCTAAAGCGACATTACAGCAGAGATTACGCTGAGTCCATACGAAGCAAAGAGCTGTAATTCAGGGCAGCTGGGCATTACTGGCAAAGTTTTACAGAAAAGGCCTCAGGGATAGAAACAGGAAGGGGATTTGGAGTGGCAGTATGTCGTTTAAGAGTTGCATAGTAATTCATACAGTAAGCTTTGTCATGCAGGGGTGTAAGAGGTTAATCTTTAGAAACTGCAAGACAGTTATAACAGATAATTACACATGCAAGTTAGGAGGCTGAGGATGATAATAGAAGAATTTACTTGGATAACGTGCCTAATGAGGGATAATTGGCTAAGTTATAGGATATTAGTCTTATTAACCCCAAGTTTCCGCCACCTGTGGATTTGGAGTCGGACCCTTCTGATATTGAGCTGTTGTAAGGACTTATACCCCAGCCTGTGCTGGGAATGCTTGCCGAGTACCGGGGGATTTTACAAGATATGCTGACGGGTGAGAATAATAAGATAGGGGAGATAAATAGACAGGCATAGAATGAGTTAGGAGGTATGCAATTACCGCATAAGTTAAATGCCTTGAATTAGGATGAAGGAGTTCCTGAGAACCTGTGGAAAAGGATATCTGATATATAAAGTTAGGGAGGGTTCGGGTAAGCGTAGAATCTTATGAATAGTTTAAGGCTACTAAAGGATAATAATCAGCATATTATTGATGAATTAGATGAAAAGGTTAACAGGGAGGAAATTGAAGATGCGAATTTGAGGTAGACGTATGGGAATATGTGGTCTAGGACTACCAGTAATGCCGTTAATAGCTTCTTGAGGGCGGATTTAGATAAGTATAGGCTGAAGATGAATGAGGCTGAGGTGCTCGATAATAATTCTATTTCTCTGTATTAGAGTTCATAGGATATTTTGTAGTTACTGACTAAGCCTAAGTCAGAACTAGACGCAATGCTTCCTAATCAAGATACTTCACAATGGGCTGAAAATCAGACTGTTTAAAATATGAATCAAAAGATGGAACAACTATATGCACTGTAGAAGGAACTAGATGATTAATTACTGTTGTTGACTTAACATATAGATCAAGATAATATTGTTGGGGAATTGATTACGGCTTTTAATTAATAAGCAGATAAGAAACAAGTGTTTGAAAAGGAGCTTGAAAAGTTTAGGTTCCATTAGGAAAGTATCCAGGAAATTGCTAGTAATATAAGAAACTGTATAGAAGAGATTAAATAAAATAACAGTGTTTTTGATGCCGAGCTAGGATCTATATAAAATGACCCAGGAAGATTGAATCTTTTATAACAGTTAAATGATGCAACTGAAAGATACAAGGAGCTTAATAATAATCTGGCCTAGGGCCACTAATTCTATACTTAACTTACTCGTCATCTATAAGTCCTTCAATAAAAAGTAAATGATTTTGTATACAGTAGAAACTTAGAGCAATAAGACTTGATAGAAAGATTAACTAGTTAACCCCAGAACAGTAATCTGCCCAATCAATACGGAAATTTAATGTAAAACATTTAATAGCCTCCTCCACCTGGGAATAACTATTAACAAAATTACCCCAATCAAAACATCCCGTATAACCCTCAGTTTAACAATCAAGGCTTTCCTTAAAACCAATTTGAACCAAACATGCAGCAAGGATATGGCCAAAACTAAGGAAATCAGCCTTATTTACAGCCATATATGCAAAATCCGTATAATTAGTAACCTTACTAACCATCAGCCCCCGGATTCAACCAAAACTTTAGAAAGTGAAATTTAGGTAATCAAATATGATCTCAATAATAAAATGGAGGGTGAAAATCCTTATATCTCTATTACTGTACGAAGTCCGCCTATTAGTTCCTAGATTCACCCCTCAATACCACTTTCTGTAACAGTTTAATCCATTATGTAAGATGAAGAATTATAAACTGCCTCGTTTAACTAAAATTCTGTAATTAGGTGTATTAAATGTAAAGGTTATATTTGCCTGTATAGCAGTATTGATGTTGGCTCCTAGATTTGAAATTGCAGATTGTGTGGTCAGAATAATTCTATACCAGATTACTATGCTAAATTAATACAACAGGGGAATTTCTAGTAGAGATCCGAGTTAAAATGCTAATCTTTTGATATAATTGCTCCGGCAGAGTTCATGGCAAGACCTCCTATGCCACCTACGTATATATTCGTTATTGATGTTTCCAAGAAAAGCTCATCAATTGGATTCTTGTCGGTTATTTGTGATGCTTTAAGAGCTTTGATAGATAATGAGGGCTTTTAAGGATACCCCAGAACATAAATAGGAATTATTGCTTTTGATACTAATGTACATTTCATAGGGTTTAAAGATGGAGTTATTTAAGTCTTCTCACAGCATTGCGATATTGAAGAACTATTTTTACCTGTTCCAATTGATTTTTTATTAGTCACTTTAGAGGATTAATTAGAACTTACAGATTAACTGCTTAGCATTCTTCAATCACTGTCATAAAATTAATAATCAACTGCTTTTAGAAATGCATTAAAAGCTGCCTATCTGCTAGGTTAAAACTCAGGTGGGAAAGTATGTGCCTTTTTAGCTGAAAGTAACCAAGAGGATCTTGTAATGCAAAAGGAAGTAACAATTTAGCCACATTTAAAGTTCTATAAAACAGCCGCTGTTGAATTTTCAAGTGTTAATTTAACTTGTGATATGTTTATAGCCTCTACTTTATACTGCAATCTCTTATCAATATCAGAATTGCCTAGATATACAGGAGGAGAGGTTTATTTGTATCCGAATTACCGGGAAAAATTCTGCGGAAGAAAACTTTATAGTGAGATTTGGGATAACATAACTAGAAACACAGTGTGGGAGGCTATTTTTAAACTAAGAGTATCAAGTAATTTTAAGAAAACTAATATTTATGGCAACTTTCTTATAAAATAGGAAGAATTGCTAGCACTTCCAACTTTAGATCCCAGTAAAACTATTACATATGATCTATAGCTTAATAATCCTTCTAATGATGCTCTTTATATACAGAGTGCTCTTTTATACACTACATCAAACGGAATACGTTGCATAAGGATTCACAATGCTTTTTATTATATGACTTATGACGGTAGGGCCATGCTTTAGTCTATAGATTCAAGCGCTTTACTGCATACTTTAGCAAAACAAGCAATATTCAAAGCAATTTCAGTTAATAGTCTAGCTGAAGGCAGATAAATACTAGAATAAACCTGCAAGTACATAGTACGGGAATCCTTGGCTACCTTGGGGAAACTGCCTAACACCTTGTAATCTTTTCCAGTATAAGTGCTTGGCTTACTAAAACACGAAATATTTGCAACTATACAAAACTCTCGTAAATCATACATAGTCACATTGTCATTTGATACTAGGAACTTGTTTAGAGTAAAAGTACTATCTAGTATCCAGTAAACTACGGATCTATGATCTTATCCTACTTTATATCCTATTCATTTAGATGAGTGGACTCCTTTAAACTTAACCTCGTCGGTTATAGAGCCTACTGGGATTTATCTGTTGGATAATGGGTGTGAAATGATTCTATGAATAGGTAAGATTTAATTATGGACGAGAAGCTTCATAGGAAAATTGTGAAGCGATATTTGGAGAACCTGAGTTCTTAAATTTAGCATCTCTGCTGTCTGAAGAAGTAATAGAATCTTAGAATACATATAAAGCATAGAAGTTTATGGATTTAATTGAAAGCTTAAGTAAATTTTAAGTAGGATTGAGCATTGGGATGTATTAAAGCTTGTTTATTATTATGAATGGGAATTAGAAGGAAAGCATTTTCTTTGTTAGGCTAGTAGAAGATAGAACGAATTTGCCTATATCTTATTAAGAGTTTTATAATCAAATTACATCGGGAATTTAGGAGTAATTTTAGTATTTTTGTTAACTAATTTATATTCGTAGTTGATTCCTCAGCAGGTCTACCTCTTTTGTTCATGATGCAATTCTTTAATGCTTGGTACAAAAAAATAGTAACTGACAGTAAAGTTTAAAACAATATGGCACATATTATAAAAAGTCCGATAAGATAGAAATAATTATCAATATTTTTCGTTCTTTTAATTACAAGGAAAAGGAAAACATTTATCAAAAATATTAATTCTTAGATTAGATTTATGGAGTTTTGACTAAAGGGTCTTATAATATAAATGCTTAAACAGTACTGGTTAAAAGTTACAATTAATTAAGTGAAAAATATGCTATATATCTATAATACTGGGTTGAATTATAGCACTATTATCCATAGTATAAAAAGAGTTTTTCTGGAGTATTAAATTATGATAAAGCCTATTGATATGACTCGTTTAAAGTTAAATTCTTCATAAAGTTACCCTCATTTCAGCTTGTATTCAGTCTCTTGTAATTATTCTCTATTAGATCTAAAAACTTTGATGAATATTATAAAGTGTAATAATAGAAATTGAAAAGTGTAAAATACCATAAGGAAAAACTCTATAAAATTTTCAAAAGTTGACCAATCGACTCTGTGCATTTATATCACTGTACTAAATAAGTTTTAGAGATATATTTCGCTGAAATATGATAAAAATAATCCTCACATAAATTTACCTTTCAATCTATTCATAAAATGTCTTTTAATACACTTTTCAAGCAATAAAACTGATAAGAATAGTATTAAAAATGCTAATTATATCAATAGAATCTATCCTGAATTAGTCAATATACTGTAAGAGATACCTTCATCACCTAATTTATGTGGAGCAAGATCGTTATCAATTGATAAATCAAGAAAGATTTCAAAGGGATTAGCCAAAAACTAGAAATTGGCAAAGCTCATTTCTTATAAAAAGTATCTTAAATGAGCAGGTATCTAAATGTTCACATAAATCAAAAAGTTATAAAATTACATCAGCTCAAAGGTTTAAATTAGGCCTTATGTATTGATATTTATATTCTATAATTTTTAAAAAGAGCTTACAAGAAAATACAGTGCATAAATTATCTTAATAGAAGTAGATACATTTTCAATAGCTTCTTTTTCCTACTATACAAGATAATAGTCTTATAAAGTAACAATGTACTTATTTTCCTTTAACTGTTAGCCTTATTTACCGTTTAGACTACCAACTATAATAATTTGAAATGTTTAGCCTTTTTGAATCTATTGATCAAACTTTATTTTGAAAGTGAATTAATTGTTTTAGGTGAATCATTAAAAACTAGTATCATTATCTTTATCACACTCATATATAAATAATCCTTCCTCAATAAATTCAATCTATTAGTTAAAGAGCAGCTTTACATAGTACTATTAATCTTCTAAGTATAAATACTCAATTGCTGCCTTAAGCTCTACTTTGGAGCATTCTTAACCTTTACATGAGTAGTTTTCCTCTAATTTACAAGTTTGATTACACCCATCTCCTGATATATTATTTCCATCATCACATTATTAACCACCATAATTTAACCCATCTCCGCAGTACTCTTAACATTATTATTTGATCTCCTGTTAGGTAAATATAGGATAATCTTCAAAAATGAGGGTAGGATTATGACCAAATCCCTGTATTTGAGTGCAATCAGTGCAACTACCTTGAAATAAAACTGAGCTATGTCTGCATTATTGGCAAGACAACTATTCTTATATTAGTTCACATTTCAAGCAATTCAGAGGACATTTCTAGCACTTGTTATTCTCATCTAAGTAGTTTTGTTCAAGACAATAGCATGTTCCCTGTATCAATTCATAGTTTTCAAAGCACTCTTAACAATAGGAGTTATTCCCTTTAGCACACTCCGGCTTTATCTGCATTTAAAACTCATAATCTTTTAATTTCAAAGGACTAAGAAAGTCTTAAGGAAGTTCTAAACTAAGCACTGTATCCTTCAATTCGAGATCATCAACTAACAAAGAAAACTATTGATCCTTTATAGACTCAATACTTGCTTAGATTATATTCTATTATTCATCTTTAAAATAATAATCTGTTGGTAAATTAAAAACTGAGGTATTAACTTCAAGAAGTACATTAATAATAAGCTATCCATCCCTAGTAATTATGCTTTCTAATTTTACTTCTTACATTGTTGTATAACATAAGCTTTTTTAGTATTACTAAGAGAAGCAGTTGTAATCTTATTCAATTTCACATTTTTAGTTGCATCCATCTCCATTCATCAAATTTCCATCATTACATGCAAACTCTCCTAAATATAATCCCTCCCCACATACTTCATTCAAAAAGCAACTTTATATTATACTTTCTTATAATTGAACTTAGTTACTTGAGTTCGAATAGTCATTGATTATATAAAAGCAATCTTTACAATGATCTTTATATACATGAAGTCCTTCAATACATTCTAAACATTTCACTTCCTAGGCTTTGTAGTCCATATAGCAA
>CAKKTI010000263.1:0-19916 GCA_920105805.1 Condylostoma magnum
AACCTTACAAACCCGTACTAATGTTATAGCTTTTTCAAGTATTTTGTTAATTTGGAGTATGTATACGGTACAGAAGGGGCAAAAACAGTTTCATCGTTTTATAGTTTGAAGTTATACTCAAACGTTAACATTTAATATCTTTGCTTTAAATTCATTATTATCTGATTCAATTTACTCTAAACGTATTACACATTTCCAGGAATAGGCTGTCACTTCTTACCTTACCTCTAGTTTAAAATATTACTATAAAACATTGGCTTCATTCCTTACTAATACAAACTCGTAGGACGTCTAAAATTAACAATATTAAACCTTACATTTCCAACAATATTTCTATTAAGAACTTTAAAATGAAATCAATTAAAGTGTCCGTAGGTGTTGGCATCAGGCCTCATATATAAATCATACTCATACTCTGAAATCATAACAACTTTATCTAGATTCCCGTTTTCAAATCTACTATCAAACCACAAGTAATTTTAACTTAACCTAGGATGCATTCCTTAAAACGGGAATTCAAATGGCTTGTTTTTCTTTTTATTCTTAAGAGAAATAGTTTCAAATGCAGATATTAAAGGGTTATTAAAGTTAAAATCATAAGTAGAATCGGTCCTATCAGAGAACATTTTATGCATAACAAAACTATCATACGGTCTATATCCGTAATATATGACTTATCCTTACTGTCCAAATCCATCTAGTGTTATTGGCAAAATAGGCTTATTAAATCTTAAAGGTATCGGTGTGCCAAAGCTATCAGTTTACGGCTTTCACCCGTTAATCATATCAGGCTCCAGGGAGTAGCTCTATGGCACTAAGGGTAAAGTTTATGATATATTATACATTACAAATTAAAAGATGTTTTAACTATGAGCAGTGGTTGAGAAATCTGGGAAATCTGAAGTCATAGTGCATATTCCTAGACTTAATCTGCTAATTTGCCTTATCACTTGAATTTTACTGTTTAGTAGTTTAATTGCCTCATGCTATGGAATTTTTAACTGTGATGAGTTTTTACCTACTCTTAGTTATTTAACTGCGTTTAAAATGCATGATAGAGTGGCTGTGCTTGCTTGGAGTATTTGGGCTCTTGGCTAGATTCCCTTCTATTTGATTTCGTATGCAAGATTTAGAGATTTCCTAGGAAATTCTAATTGTATTGTGATGATCTTTATGGGAATTGTGGCATCGTTGGGTTTACCAGCTGCTTGTGTTATTGATGAAGTTACTCCATCACATTTTATACCTGCAGAGAAAGTTCATTTGATTATAATAGTTGCCTCTGTGTCACTTCATCTTATTTGAATGTTTTTGTCTCTAGAAGCTATTCTAATCAAGGTATGGAAAGTTAAAAGAATGCAGATGTACGAAAAAGTGTTATTTTTATACATTTTCGTGTTTTTAGTAGTGCTGTATAAGGCGTTCTGGAGTTGGAAAATGACAAATGTGAATATTGATTCAGAAATTTATAAAGAAACTTATTTAGAGTATGCTGCGACTACCTTAGGAATATTTCTGCCATTCTTTTATTCGTTAGCTTATGGCAAAACAACGTTTATATTTTGTTGCAGAAGACATTGAGTAGAAATTAATTTATTTTATGTATATAATTGAGTTATTTGTATCTTCATTGAAACTTTGGTTACGAGTCTATGCTGTTACAAGATAGTTGAACTCTTTGGTATCAGTTGGCCTTGTACTTTGCCTACTCATATCTTCTTATGTTTTAGTTTATATCTTAAAATCTATACTATTGACTAGGTTACTACTTATTTTATACTTGTTAGCTCTATTAATAACTATTTCAATTGATGGAATATTATTACCTATATCAGAAAGTAATTCCATAATGCTTGAAAAATCCATTAATAACATTCTATGCCGGTTGAAAGAAAGTAGGGCTAAAGCAGTTTTATACATAAATGAAAATCCTTGCACTATAAAGTTATCCCATACACGCACTACATATTCCGTTTTCAGCGTTAGAGTAAATAATCCCATAATCCACTTAGTAATTCAAATCTCATTTGGCACCTGCTCTGCTTACATATGATAATAAAGCTATCTGTACTAACGTTTGAAAATTCTATTAAAAACTGCTACTCTTTACTTGAGTTCAGGAAATCCATCATAAAAGAATCCATCAATTTTAAATCTGAAGGTTAACAGTTCCATAAAAAAGAAACTTTATAGCTCACTTCCTCCACTAACCAGCAGCAAAAAGCCAGCTATAAAATTCATGCCTTGGCAATAACCTATATCAGGGTGTTCACAGGCAAATCTTTATAACAAACGTGTGAGAGTCTACTGGCCAATATCTCCATGGTGCTGTGTTTGGAAGTATTTATGGCATGGGTATGTCCTATGAATATCTTTTGCTATTATATTTAATACCTTTTAATCTGGATCACTAATGTTTATATAATAAGCTAAGTTTATATTTTTAGATAATCCAAATTTCGAAGTTCAAGCAAGTCATCTGTATTAGGCTGGTGGCCCTTTACAGATTCTACGATTTATCTTATTCACTCGTTTTTTATCCTTAAGGTATATTTCTAGAGGGTTAGAATATTAGGAGTAACGATTAAGCATACGTTTTCATTTAAATATTCTGTTTTATTACTTTTTGTTAATTGTACTATGACAAAGATATTAACCAAATTATGCATCCTCTTGTAAAGGCTATGGGAATGTTCTAATATACAGGGGGATTTGATTATAGGAAGCTGGCTGATTTTAGGATTCTTAACCGTATTGTGAATTGCCCATATTTAATAATTTGAAATATAGTAATACTTGTAAGAATAATTATAACGAGATTTTTTAAGTGTTTTTAATAACTTTCTATAATGTAGTTTATAGTACAGTTAAATACTTTTGAAGAAAGATGCAGCTTATTATAGTTTAAAAACTGTTATAATTATAAATAGTTATAGGAAAAATTAGATATCACAATATAACAAAAACTTATTCATATATGGATAAACTAAAAAGCAAAACAAGTAAGAAAACATAATAAAAGCTATATAAAAGTGAGTCCCTAGTGAATATATTAAAAGGCTAACATTCAATTACATCTTTCAATATCATCCAACTTATTATAGTAGCAAAGTACTAAGAATGTTGTTAGTACACTAAGCTTTTCATACTATTTCCGATTTTTACCATCTTTTGTATTTTTTCTTAGGCTTATAAATAAATATGAAGTAATTATTCTATTTGAGAAACAACGCTCTAGTATGGCTTGGAGTGACTGTCTATGTTACTGGATATAATTTTGCTCCTATAGTTAATTGGGAAACTATCTATAGGCTAAGATATTATTTAGGAAACGATCCAAGAAAGGAGTAGTTTAGTTAGCATTTTAAGAAAACATAAAAAAATAGTTGTTGTAGTATTAATGTAGATAGTTGTTAGATTAGGCGCTGTATAATAATAAATGGATATATAAGCTTATTTTACTGATGAAGAAAAGTACTTGTGTTATAAACTAAGATAATCTAATACCTTTTTCATTAATCTTAAGCTTGTTTACTATATCATCAAGTTCTTTTGATTAACCTTAAGCATATTGGTGTTCAGCCCTGATTGCAACTCACAGTTTTAAGCTGTTTATTTTGTCTATTGTGGAATAATATTTCTCAAAGCCTTTTACTTTCGCCAAGTGATCCATAGATCCCGATAATACTACAGTAGTAGGTGAGTATCAACTTTTGGGATGCTTAGAATGCATCACTTCTTAAATATGTAACCTATACTCAGAGTATGTATAATAAATATTGCATTCCTAATTGCCTTTGCAATCTAAGCTAATTCTGAATGTATGGAAGGTGAGTTTTAGATATGAATTTGGACTATAGTAGCTTAAAGTTTACTAGGAATATTATTTTCCTTTATCTTTTTACTTTTGAATGCATTTAATAAAATAAATATAAGCAATGTGAATTAAGAACAGGATATAACAAATATTGTTTAAAATAATCTGAACTTGAAGGTTGTTTAACCTAAAGATGAAAAAGATCCATGCCCAATTTGCTTAATTGCTTATGGAAGTGAATATGTTGTTAGGCTTGGCTGTGATCACAATTTCCATTAGCAATGTATTCAGTAGTGACTAGAATAAAACCCAAGGTGTCCGATGTGTAGAGTTGATATAAATAATAAGTAAGGTATTAATCTATATCTATTGTATTTGAAAATATGTTAGCGATAATATACTTAATAACTACTCTTAAATAGAGAGTAAATATTAACTATACAAATTATAAATCACAACATTACTAACTAGTAGCCACAATGTTACTTTTGATCATGTCTACATGATCTTCAAATCTAGAGACTCTTTACTCTATCAACACCAATGTTCTCGTTACAACGTCTAATTAAGTTACTACTCTATCAACAGCTTACTGAACTTCTGCTGGAACCTGTTCAGAATTAGGAGCAATCTGGCTTTATGGAATCTTTTAAGCTAAGAAATTTGGATCTGACATTTAGAAATACTCTTACGCTGTTATATTAGCAGAAGCAGGGCCATTTGACTCATTTGGCTAAATAGCAGAGGGATTGAAAGAGTCAGATTACCATGAAATTTCCCCTTTCAACGGTGATCTTTGTCTAGGTTACATTTTACTTTGACTTTAAGTCTTAGCAGGGGCTTCAGGCTATTCTTCGATTTTATTCTTCCATACTAAAACCTAATTATCCCCTCCTCCAGACACAAAGTAATCCCCTTGTTCCGAGAATCTTACACAATTAGCACTTGTCTGGTGTCCATATAAAGTATACAAAAGCTGTCCTTATCTCAAATCCCAGATTTTTAGTGATGAGTCATTCGAAGAGGATAATAAATAGTTACCACTAGGATGAAAGTCAATACTACTAACAGTATCAACATGTGCATCATAGTGCTATATAAGCCTGAACGTCCTTATATCCCAAATTTTCATTTTAGTGTCTTCACTGCCAGCAGCTACACACGTTCCATCGGGATGAAACTAAACCTTTGTTATATAGCCAGTATGATCTGGGAAGGAATTCAAGCAAGACTTAGTAGCCACATCCCACAGTTTCACCGTTTTATCATCACTTCCTGATACAACTAGAGAAGTATCAGGGTTAAAACGAGCAGATCTAACCCAGTTCGAGTGACCGGTAAAAGATTATTGAAATTTCCTATCGCATACGTTCCAGATCTTAATAGTTTTGTCATCAGAGCTTGTTAGTAGATACATGCCAAGAGAATTAAAGCTGACACTGCGAACTGGGCCAGAATGACCTCGGATTACCTAGCTTTTACCTTTAACTGTTGTTTCCCATAGTCTTACAGTGTTGTCCTTACTACTGCTTGCTAGAAGACTTGATGTTGGGGAAAAATGTAAATCAGTAACAGCTGAGCGGTGACCTACGTATTTATAAGGGCGCAAGTCTGGTTTAAAATGCCAGATTTGGATAGATGAGTCTTCAGAGCCTGAGGCAACGTTTTTCATATTGGGGTTTAAAGACACTGTGTTGACTGTTGCTCTGTGTCCTCTGAAAGAGCGCGAAAGTTGAGGGTCATTTGTTGATACGGGGATTTTAAAATCTGCCATTTTTAGTTTATTAGGCCTATTTTGGTGTTTTTAGTAGAAGGTTTAAATTGGTTTTGGTGATTTTATGTATTGAGGTGTGGAATTAGAGGTTTATAGGTATTAAGCTGGAGAATTGAGAGTATTGCATAAACTTTATTGAAATATAAGTGTATTATATATAAGCAGCTGATTTATATTACAACTTTTCTTATAAACCTAATTTCCCTATACATTCTCAATTCTCGAATACAACAATACACATAAAATGTCAAATATGTTCAAAACGATTCCAGGGCGCCAATTTACAATAACAAGCACTAAGTTATACGCAGCATAATCAATTTATAAGTTCCTATTCAGTAAATTGATGGTAAATTCTCGCATTGTTAAGAGATTTAGACAGTGATAGCTGGCATATATAATAAATGTACTAAATTTTGTGTATGAAAGGCACAGAAAAACCCTAAGAAACTATAATAAATCTGCTTGTTATCTTTTAGAGTGCATAGTCAAGCGGAGTAAAAGAACAGCTTTATACTAGTGAAAAAACAGAACTAAGCAATTCAGTAATACCTCATTATGTTAAAGTTAAATTGAAGGAGTAGTAAAGCTTTTTGGATTGTTATAACAGAGATTAGCAGCTCCTTAAAGTATTCTAAGAATCAAAGAAAGCATTTAAAAGGTTTCACAGCTTAAAATAAGGTAAACACTAGGTTTTGCAGTCTGAAAAATAAACACTGTTAAATCCATAAGACTAGAAAACAAACAAGAAATTGCCATTTAAACCATTATAAGTAAGCTTTATTAAAAAACTGCACCTGTAATGCTATTTGGGCTTAAAAAGTGTATTTAGAGGCGAGGATACTTCATAGGGCTGACCAATATAATGATTTTATTGAAAGGTGTTATAGAAAGAGGCGTTAATTAATCTTTCATCTAAATAATGAAATTTTAGCCAGAAATAATTAAACCTTGGAGAAACTAAGAAAAATTGACAAAGCTTAAAAGTACAAGCTAAGAAATGGGAGTTAAATGCCTAGATTTATATTTGAATAAGTATGATCTAGAAACGATACAAGGTAAACTAAGATACTGGATTAAGTGAAAAATTAATGCATAGAGTAGAAACAAAAAAGTGTGGAAAAAAATAGAGTCTCCTGTATAGCTAAATTAATTTGGTATTACTGTAATAGCAAATTTACTAAAGAATAATTATAAAGCTACTTTATTTTAATCATTTTATCGATGAAAGTGTAAAAGAGAAAAATAAGCGAGAATTGTGTCAAGGACTGATTGGAATATTGTTTAAAATTAAGCTTAGATTAGTTCTGAGTTGGAAAATTAAATACAGAAGAGATCAAATGAAATTAATAGACTGAAGAAGTAGTAAAATGTATTGAAAATAAGCAAAGTTTTTCATACTAGATTAGACTTTCTATTTAAGCTATTGAAATAGAACACTATGCCAATTTAATAAAATACATAAGATGTGTTATTCGATTATGTTAAATATTTAGAAGAACAGCTTGGAGTGGAATCCAAAGATTTATCGCAATTAGGCTAATTTATTATTAACTATTTCCTTTCATTATCTTCTTCTCTAAATATTACAAATAAGTTTATAGTTACAATTTCTTTTAGCTTTTATTATCAGATTGAATTAAAGGCATACTTATTTTCCTCAATTATAGTTAATCTCAGTTAATTTATGAAAATACTTAATCGTTTTTGAATTTTACTGCTTTAATTCGTTAGATAGGGTTCTTATTTAGCAATATCTTTACAAAATCAATTATATTTTAGTCTCCTGATATAAAGCAAGGGTCTTAATTAAGTATTTCATAATAAATTCGCATTGGATCAGTTTCATTTTACC
The DNA here is from genome assembly GCA_920105805.1 of Condylostoma magnum. Classification (NCBI taxonomy): domain Eukaryota; phylum Ciliophora; class Heterotrichea; order Heterotrichida; family Condylostomatidae; genus Condylostoma; species Condylostoma magnum. The sequence continues at coordinate 7,447 of CAKKTI010000263.1, forward strand.
CAAATGGAAATCTTTTGAATAGCATAATATACATCATAACTCCTAAATTTCAGTAATCAGCTAAGAAATTATAACCTGATCCTTTTAGTACTTCTGGAGCAATGTATTACGGAGTTCCAATTATAGTAAAAGTTCTGTCTTAAATTTCTTTAGAGGAGTTAAAATTGTGTAAAACTGGGTATCCGTAATTATCTAATATAAAGTTTTAAAGGGTTAAATCTCTGTGAATTATTTACTATTTATGCATATATTTGATTGTTTAGAGAATACTAGCTGAATATAATTTGATTTAATCATTAGTAATTTGTCAAGAGTTTACAATACTTAAAAGAGTAGTTTAACCTGCGTATTATTAGAATAGATAAATTCACTTTTAGTCACTTTAAAAATCAATTAATTAAGCAATTCCAGGATGTTTGAGTCTTTTAAGGATTTCTTATTGATTTAGAACTTAGTTATATTGTTTTTGCTATTATAGCTCTTTGATTAAAGCTATTTTTATTATTACATAATGTTGATCTTCCTCAGAGAAGTATTTAAAGACGTTTCATAGTCTTCCATTGATCATAACCTTTTCTACAGGGATTTATTATAAATCTATTTCATTTGGTATATTAGAATCTTCTGCAAGCAACTTTTTTATAATATTTTGCTCAACCGGGTTATCTATATAATAAAACAATGATTCCCCTTATGAGATAATATCATGCTTTTGTATCTATTCTCTCAATAATGCAAGCTCCCCAAAATAATAGTCTGATTGTTGTTTAGAATCAACTGTGATTAATCCTTGCCTGAGTATATATAGCCCATCAATAAGCTAATCTTTACTACTAATTATCTATTCGTCATAAAATTAGACAATTTGATAATTTTAAGAAATCTTTTGTAAGAATATAGTAGAAATGTGCTAAAATTCAGGAATTTATGTCAATTTAGTTATAAGTTGTTAATGGTCATTAAATTCTTTTCTAACTAAACTTTTGATTTAGTTATATTCTAATCCAGCATATCCACTTTTACTCACTTCTAATACTTATTTTTATAAGCTGTAAATTTCGTATATATCGATATTAAATAGATTCTGTAAACTTTCAATATTAATAATTAAAAAATCCGCAGATTCACTTTCTATTCAATACTTATGGCTTTTTAATATTTTTACACCTTATTTTATCTTTCCTTGTCTCTTAACTAGGCCTTTGGTTATAATTATTAATATTCCATGTTTTCTTTTGATAGAATTTCCTTAATACAAAGTTTTAGACTTAAACTAGGATTATAGAATATACTTTATCCATCACTTTAGTTAGATAAAGGTTTATTATAAAGCATAATCAATTGATTTATACTTTTAATTTACAATCTTTTGTATTATAGATCTAAATGAATGTCTATCAATAATTCAAAGTTTTACATCACTGTTAGAAATGTAGTCTCCTTTCCTAATAGTATTATTAACTAAACCAATCTCACCAAAACTGCAACCAGACTGAAAAGTTTATACTAATTATTCACCTTCATAATAACTAACAGTTCCACTTTAAATAATAAAAAAGCTAGTAGAAATATCTCCCTTTTAACTAATTATTTGATTGTGTTGTATATAGAAAAGATTAATTTTTCGTATAATTTCCTTAAGTATGCAATTTTCAAGTTGACTTAATAATACAGATAAACTCAAAGCTTATTTTAGAATTTACTCGCTGTTTTAATTAGTATCAGTGATTTGTTGTATTGTTTAAGAAGCTTCGAATATATGAGTTTGATACTCATCTGAATTTATTATTTATAGTCCAGTGTTAACACTACTTTTATTATACTGAAATTACATAGAGATTTATTTACTTTAGATTGATCTCTTCTAAAACTAATAAGTGTCATTTCTTTTAGTATTAAGGCAATTTCCCATATTATTTAATCAATCTCATAATAATTATATTGATAGTGTAATCATTAGTATATAATTATACAAGTTGCCTATAGTAAATTAATAGCTTTTGATATTGTTTTTTCATTAAAGCTATAATAAATAGCCCCTATATATTACTTTAATTATTTGTAATTATCAACTTTTAGTAAGCATTGTAATTTTTAATATGGAACATAATAGAACAACTGTACTTATTTTTACAGTTAAACTAAAACTTTTAAAGTATAATAAAGCAAATTATACAAATGGTTTTAACTACCTTACTTTTTTAAGAATTATTTTAGGATTATTGTAGAATTTATTGTTTAAGTTATTTTAGTTATTAAAGGAACGTTATTAGGATATAAATGTTAACATTTTTGTTTTACATAATTGAAGAGCCTTTATAAAAATTAAGTATAAATAGTGCCAACGATATCATATAAAGAGAATAGTTGTTCTAATAATGATTGTTGTATTTAATAATTACAACCTTTGAAAGACTCAATACTAATTTATACCAGCAGTACACATTTACTCCATTTATATTAGAATACAGTTTTAACTTCGTATTAATATAAACAAAAATAACACATAGAAATTAGATAAAGACTGAATATCTAACTAAATAGTATTGATTTTGGTGGATTTACCAAATATCCAGTCATAGAAAAATACCTTAGAAGTAACAAAAGTAGCTGTAAATCTAGGCTGTCTACAATACTTGGTGATTTCAATTCCAGGTATTTCTCTATCCTTATCAATTACTTACCAGAAATAAATGCTTTATATACCAACAAATAAATGCCATAATCCATGCCACATCCTTAAATAATCATTCTAATCATCTAACCCTTTAATAAAGCAAATTAAAGCTACAAATAAAAATATACTGCTTCTTTTCAAATAAAACATATTAAATCGAGGCATTCTGACAAACAAACACTTAAAAACAAATATACCAAAAAACAGTAGTATTGGCACCACAGTGTTGATTAAATCCCAAGGATGCTTAGTTTACATTGTAAGTGTAATAAAAAGTCCTAGCATATTGAGCATTAAGTCTGTATCACAAAATGGCACTGATTTATATTTGTCCTTTGGACTTTTCTGAAGATTGTCCATAAGGTATATAAATAGTGTAATAAAGCACATAATAGCAGCTATATTGTCGAGCCTGTGCCATCCACCAGAGTTTAGGTAAAAAGCTTTAATGTGAACGCTTTCCATTGAGTGGTATAGAAACGAAGTAATGAAGGTGAATATACCTAAATAAACCTGAAAGTACATCCGCTTAGCATATAAGAGATACAAGGCAGGAATACAAGCAACATTGGTCACTCCTGTTATAATAAGCATCAGAAACTCCTCAGCCGTAAGCATCTTTTATAAATTTAGTAAGAACAAAAGTTGTTGAAATTTAATTATATCAAAGAAAATATAAATAATGTAGTATAATCATCTCGAATCATTTTTATCATACTATTCAACTACTAACCAGCCTGCTACTTTAATAAAGAGTCCCAAAAGCAACTTTTAATCGATTTAAGATTAAAATTAACAAAAAAGACAGAGAATTGAAAAACTACGTTAGGCTTATACTTTCAGACTTAAAAGAAAAACATAAGTTTCATTCAAATTTTAAAATAGAGCAAGATTTCAATCAGTTCCTAGAATATAAAGACAATAACCTATTAGAGCATTGGCAACAAAATCAAGAATTTCAAAACGTTCTAACTCTTAAAATGTGCTTATTTTACCAAGAATAAATTACATATAAAAAAGAAACGATAGAGCAACAAGTATAGACTTTAATGATTAAGTAATAATATCACCATTCATTAATCTTTTCTCTATTTTTTCAATTCTCGCTTCAACTCCGTCAATTCTTTCAAGAATTTGATTGATTCCCCCCATTAACTATTCGCACTAATACTCCTATTGCTTGATAGGCTTTAGTTTCGTAGTTCCCATCCTATTAATCTTATTTTACTAAGGGAGAGGCGATGGATTCTCTATTTCCTTTGCCTACTCAATGATTAATTGCTTTGCTTTGTGGTTTAATTTATCCCTTATTTCCGCGACTTATTACAGTTCATTCCAAATTTCAGTGTAATGATCTTACACAATTCCTATTACCTCTTTTCCCATAGTCAACATATCACAATTAGTGCCGGCCATGGATGTATACAATCTGGAAATGTTTTTAATAACTTCAATATCCCCAAAATAAGCAGACTCTGGAATGGTCTTATACACCAGTTTTGACATTCCCCATACAAAGTGAACTCGTCCAGAGGAAATGAAGTAAATCTCATCCGCATGCTCTCCTTCCTTGTATATATAATCTCCTTATTTAAAATAAGAGTTTCTTAGAAAGGGAACTATCTCTGAAACAAACACTCTATCTCTTCCTTAAAAGAACTTCAAGAACCTAGCCGCTCCTTTATGCATAGCCATTGCTACTTCGTATCTTAAATCCTTTGGCAGTTCTTAAAAGATACTTTACTACTCAGACCAGTTATACCCTGATTTATCAAAAGAATATTTTAAAGCGTGTCTTAGCCTTCTTCTCAAGTCAACGCTAAGTTTAGCATCCTCTGAGAATTCATCAATTACTTGTAGTTTGTTTAGTAATTAATTAGCCTTGGTGTCCATACCACTCATCATACTAGAAAGTGAGCCAATAACAAAAGTTATGAAGAATAAGCCAAAGAACATTCAAAATATGGCTAGCATTCGCTCTATATCTGTCCCTGCTGTTATGTCTCCATAGCCCACGGATGTAAGTGTAGTTATTGATCAATACAGGCAAATAAAGTAAAGAGTTCATATGTCCTTATCTTGCAAGTCTGATCGCACTACCCAAGTATCAGGACTAAAGTTATCCCATTTAGCCGCAAAGTACCAAAAACAGCTGACTACATGAGTACAGACTATCAAAACACCTATAGTTTTAATAAGACGGACAATTGAGGATTTTAAGCTTAAAGTGTCCTTTATTTTCTCTAAAAGTTCATTAGTAGACATGTTTTTCAGTATTTTAAAGAATCTGGAGATCCTGATAAGTCTCCATAGTCTTGGAAGTCTAAGTAATCTTAGCATTCCGTTATAATCAGCGTTTTATTCCTCTTCACTGTTATTCATTGTTATTAGATCGAAGGGAATACATGCTACAATATCGATAAAAAACCATGTTTTGAAGTAATTAATTGCAATCTTTTTCCTATCCGTTATGATATTTCCAGAGTCATCGTAATATGCACTGAAGAAGGTTAAGACTACATCAGTTAGAAACAGTACATCTATCATAATCTCAGCTATAAGCCAATCTGAGTCGTCGTCTATAAACGCGAATTTAAAGGGCATAACTGTAGCTGTGTATACAAGCAATAGCACTATAATAAAATCCCAAATTGTCTTAGAAAGATTACTTGGATGCAGCATGCACTTAGGGAACTGTTCTTCATCGAAGTTAAGGGTTCTGTATCTTTACAAAGTACTTTGTATAAGTTGTTTAAATCCTTTACCAAAGTAAGAGTCTACTGGTCTCACACTTGATATACCGAATAAGTTAAGATCTATACCTATATTTTGAAGTAGAATATTTACCTTTACCTTTACTTTCAAACGTTGCCATACTTCTATATATTTGCATCCAGCTGTGGTGATATTTCTTATATTATTTTCTTATTATAAACTGACTTCTTCTCTAAGGGAAAAGCTCTATAGTACTTTCTCCGGGTGTACTTTTCTTTCAGTATTGAATTATGTACTGATAATATTCATGTCTCCTAAAAGAGTATGCTCAGGTGACTCATTTTCATAATCTTCATGACAAAGACTCCCTCTACTATCCATTTTACAATAGATGTATAATTAACTTATTTCACTAATATAACAAACAGAGTTTTATCCATAAAACAATTATTATCTAATACACCATTTATAACTATTTCCATGTACTATTAGAAAACTAAGAAGGATAAGGCTTCGAATCTGTACTACTTCTTGACAAAAACGCTGGGTTTTCATTTTCTTCTTGCTTATACTGAATAACCTCTGGTGGAAAACAGCATTTAGAGTGTTTACATGCGATAGTTCCGGGTAGTTTAAACTCATTCTGTGCTTCTAGGCCTACGGGCAAATTTTTAGCAGCTTTTATTATTTCCGGCTTAAGTTTCTTAAATTTCTTGACATAAGCTCTTAGAATTCCTACTTTATCGTCTTTATGCTCCTAGAAATTAAACCCGAACTCCCTTCCTGATCTTAATTACAACAAATAATCATCTAATGATTTCTTTGATATTTTAACAGTACGTGCTGCGTCTTCCAGCGTAAGTTTCACATTTTCCCCCTTACTATTAGTAGTACCGTTATACAACTTCCTTCACTTGTACACTTTTTCTATTATATATCCAATTTTACGTTCCTTGGTGCGCCTTGCATTTCCCGGAGGTCCTTGAATCTCACTTTCATTGTTAATTTTCATAGTGGGTGTACTTCCTATAGTTAACACAGTTCCAAACTCGTTGGTTATAGCTATATTGCATCTTAGTTTAATGCTGTTTATAGTTTCTCCCTTGGCATAATTTAAATCGTAATAGGGAATAGAAGTGTAGTTTGGTAAAGGGTCATTACCACAGTAGATGTAAGACTAGGCCATGTATGAATAGTAAGAAACAATCGAGTTTTATAGGGGGTATCCTTGCACTTTCAGAAAGTTCATTATTGGGGCTAATAGTAGTTCATTTTGATAGTTAAAAGTGATGTATCCCGAACTATTCACTACAATAATCTCCTTTTCTCTAATTTATTAGTAAACTAAAATCAGTTTAACTGTAATTGGAGTTTCTGGATGAACATGTTAAGAAATGCTGTCTGAGTCTGATTCTTAGGACATATTGTTTTTAAGGATAATAAAAATGCTTTTTGTTGTATTGATTCGCCTAGCAATCGCGTTTAAAGATAATTTCGTGCATTTGCCCTTGCATCGCTAAGGAAGTGCCCCGGAAAGCTATTATACTGGAGATTTTTATATAGGAACTCCTCCCTAGAAAATTCCTATAATAATTGATACTACAATTAACACTAAATTATGGGTTGCTGATTATTATTGCGAGGTTTTTTATTGTTCAACTAGCTACGAATTTTTTATTGAAAATTAATCAAAGACTTACTAAAATACTACAGAGTCTGGATGGATATTATCATAGTATATAATAGTGCTTTTAGCGCAGGGAGGAAAAGATGTATTGGAAATAGATGGAGAAAAAATGCCAAATTTTACCTTTTATTAAGCTCTTTCTGCCTTTCCCTATTAGAATTATACGGGAGGGCCATTTGGTAATGGAGGGATTGCACTAGGCTACAAATCATAACTTTTACAATTCTTTAAAGATCATGATTATACCAAAGAGCTATCTTTTTCCCTTTTCCTTGAAAATCCTGAAAATGAAGGAGATTTGGGATCTTAATTGATTATAGGAGGCGCTGATGTTACAAAATATGCAAAAGCACCCTATTTTAATCATATACCCCTAGCATAATACTCATCAACTGAAAAAATACTATTCGATGTATAAAAAGTCGGTTTTGGTTACTTAAATTTCTCAGTTATCCATACTGCTGAATTTTCTAATAGTGATGATTTCATTACAATACCATAGGATGTTTATACATAAGTGATAAATTATTTGTTAATTAACCATGAATGTGAGCCAGATTCATAGTATAATTCTATCAAATGTAAATGCAGCTCAGACAGTTAAGTAAAAGGCTTTGAGTCATTGAAAATAGCATCTGACTCAACAGGTCCTATAGTAATAGAGAGCAAAAACTATATGTACCCAGACACATAGAACGACTGGTGTATTACCAGGTTCAAATAAGGCTCAGATAACTAAACATGGCAATTAGGCTTACCTTTCTTTTGGTAATATTACTTATATGTGAATTACGATAGCTTAACGATAGGCTATGCAGATTCTAAGAACAATCCTACGTTTTTCCCAGAATCATCAGACTCTTTAAGCGGTTCAGTAATCGGAGTAACTGTGTTTAGCATATTTTTTGGTATAGGAGGTGCTGTGCTTACTTTCTTGGGAGTTAAAAAGGAGAAAAATGAGGAATTATAATCAGATTAGTTTAAATGGCGAAATAAATAAAATGTTGTTTATTTTACTTCAAAGTATAAGTATACATGCAAAAATCGTCACTGAATCTAATGATCCTGTAGAGTTTGACTTATCTTACACAGGTACTTAATTTTCAGGATATTATTCAACTGATTTATATATTGGAACTCCTTACTAAAAGATTAAACTAGGAGTGGATATAACATCAACAACTTATCTATGAACTACAGATTATTATTGCACTACTTAATGCCCATCAAGTTACTAATACTATGTAAGTAACTAATCCTAAACTTATATATAAACAACATCATCAGCTTCTGGAGCATCTACAATTATAGCTTCAATATAAGGTGAATTGGACAAGGAAAGAGTTAAGTTAGGAGATTAATCCTACCAAAACTTCACATTTGTCAATGCTTAAACTGTTACACCAAATCCAGGTGATGCATCCATCTTTGTAAACGGAGCTTTCCCTATAGGTTACAACTCATAATTTATACAGACTGTTGGAGATATACGAAACTCTACCAGCTCAGTATCAGTATTTTACGCTGATCCACTAAGTACCAAAGACGAAAAATCTAATGTAATGATAGGAAGCTCAAATTTCAAAAAGTATTCTAAAGGCTCTGCTAACAAATTTACATCATTTAACTTAGAATTGTCCGCAGGATTAAACCTAGTAGCTGCAAGTGCCAAAAATATTACATTTGGGGAAATCTCGTACACAGAACCTAACTAAATAGTTGCTTTTATCAACAATTTACCAACACTCAACATAGATTCAACTATTTTCGGCATATTCTCCTAATACTTACAAATAAATTTCAAATGTGAGGATAAAAAGGGCTAATTAACATGCAACTGCTCTAGTGATGATGACGTAAAAGACTTTCCATCAGTCTTTATACAAATTGACGACTCCACCTTAGAAATCGGTGCATAATTTTACATGTAAGTAGACAATGAGCATGAAAAGTGTATTCCAATGATATCCTCCAACGAGGGTTCTACTTTGCTAGGATTTCCAGCCTTCCGTGCAAATTATTTTTCCTTTGACTATACCAACAACTAAGTATAATTTGCAAAGTCAATCAACACCCCTTAGTAATTTGAGCCTAATACGAGTTTAAGTGGAGCGGTGATCGGCGTTATAGTCTTCAGCATTTTCTTTGGAATCGGAGTCACAGGACTAACAGCATACGGAATGATGAAGGAAAGAAGAGAGGCCTTACTTGGTTGATTTAGATAATTTTAGTAAGATGGAAAGAGGAGCGAATGAAAGAGTAATTATTGATCATATAAACACTATCAATCTTCCATGCTGTGCACTGGTCAATTAAGTTGGAGACTTGGTTTCTGGAGTTGTTATGTCAAAAATTGTTGCTGCATATGAGGGAAAGCGGTAATTGCCTGGGACTGTTGTCCCAGCTTTGAATTATAAAGATTTTAGCTAGAATTGGAAGGCTATTGACAGGAAATTTAATCTTTAACTGGATGTTGATCTGCTGTTAAGGGATAATAGAGTTCTAATTGCTGTTAGTAGTCTGATTCTAGAGAAAACTGGGAACATGATACCTTATACTGCGCAGACTCCCAGTATAAATGATATAAATATCTCCAAGGGAGCTATAGATAAAGGGAATTGTAAGAATTAGTTTGTAAGAACACCTGAGTGGTCTTTTGAGGATGATTAAAATGATAGCAGAAAGCTGAAAAGGTCAGATTCTCAGCCTGTTTTCAGTCAGTTTGACGAGACTAATTTTGTATTGCATTGGCTTGATTTGCTGGGCCTTGGGAACCTTGTTAGGAAGTAAGGAGATATTATTGATTATCCTCTCTGTAATGGAGTCATCCTATGCAAATTGATCTAAATATTCATAGATAATAGAATAGTTTACAAGGAGCATCCTATTAATATACCTGAAGTCAAAAATAATATATCCTAGGCTATCAATGCACTTAAATTAACTAACTTTAGGACATTAGTGATTTAAAAGGAAAAGTATCTAAGAATTGCCTAGAAAAATGCTTTTATGAGCTTGTATAAAAGGTTTTATTAGGAGTACAGTAATGATGTTGATTAAACTGTGTTAGACAGTGATTTAGATCTAGGAAAAATATTGATGCTGGAAAATGGAATCTTATAGTGACTTTACTCATTGGATGTCATACCTGCTGATACTTAAAACTTATCACAAATTATACCGTATATTTAAAATGGAACACTGTTATGTGATATGGTTAAAAAGATATACTAAAAGCAAACTTTATTCTATTATCCTGAACCCCAAACTAGATACCAATGCATTATAAACATAAGAAATGCTTTGCTTGTTCTCAGAAATGATCATAGAATCAGATAGAAGTTTGCTTGGGATGAATTGTAATTACTTTAAGGAGATGTTTAGACTATATGTGGACTTATGGAAAGTGTAATGCAGGGAACTTATAAGGCTAAAAAGAGTAATGGAGTAGGAAAATGCGTGTCAAGTAGTAAGAAGAATAAAATAAATATAAAAGAAATATATGATTGGATTGCAACATTGTAATTGAAAGAAATGCTTAGAATCAATATTGCTAAGTAGTAAGTAAAGGAATTTAGTAACGGGAATTTGTTAATTCAAATTGTAGAGAAATTAGAAAACTTCAAGCTATAAGGGCTTTGATAGAATGCAAATTAAAGGAAAGCATACCTACACAACATTAGGTAGGTATTAAAATTACTTTCTAATAAAAGAGGATTCAAGTAGCATTTTGAATTCAAGGCTGAAGATGTATATGAGGGGAGAGGAGAGGTGATAAGAAGATTGCTAAATGCCATTAGGATAGTTTATAGAAACAAATTTATGCGGTACTAAGTTAGAAATCAGTCTTTTAGTAGAAATGGATTTACTCCGATCCTGTCTTGATTTAGAAATGGAATAAACTCGAGTATTTTTCGATTTGAAGGTAGCTGAAACTGGACTTCATTTTCTGACTTTATCATATTTACTACATTACTTAGTATATCATCGAATTTTACAGACTCTTCTTATTGATTTATGTCAAAGTTTCCATTATCAATTTCCTTTTCTAGTGTATCCATAAAACTATATACAGCAAAATCCAATTGATTATTACTCTCTAAATCTTCTAAGGTGCTATTATATAATTCAAGCAATTGTTTTCTATTATCAAAACCCTTCACACGTTTTATTTGCTAACGCAAGTATTTGATTTGTTTTTTAGTTGTATCTTATTCAGTTTATAGATATCTTTACACTTTTTATAATCTGACACCTTGATTGCTAATTAAATCTAAACCATCTTATGAAGGCTAGAAACTTTGTAACTCATTCATTTTGCTGTTATAAGTATTCATAAAATCCTACTAAATTTGATAAAATTTATCTTCAAGGTTTGCTTGATTTAATAATACTATTCCATGTCTTGAGTGATCCTTAACTCCCTTCTTACAAACTGTAATTATGCACTAATAGCAGTAGAACTTCTTTTTAAAACCATGGGCCTGGCAATCTTACTGTATCATTTTTATTTATAAATAGTCATTAGATAATTTTAAAAATGCCAAAATTTATCGGAGCATTAAGCTTTCTAGTGTTAATTATCCACAATGAAATAAGCAGAGTAACTTTTGCTTGTAGTTTTCAATATATAGCCCTATTTTTGCTATAATAGTTTTAAAATTCAGCTATTTTTCTTATTAAGCATTCATTAATATCAAGATCATGTAATCTCAGCGGTAGAGGGAAAGGCTCGAAATTCCTTTCGGTCGCAGGTTCAAATCCTGCCATGGTCGTCTTTTATAATACTTTCTAATGGATTTAGTTATTACTATAATTATTGGAAAATGTTCAATTCATAGTTATTATATGCATCAAGTGAATTACAATAGTGTTACTTTTAAAAACTGTATATATTTTTCTCGTACATCTAGAATGCATTGCTAAATTAATAATATAAACAAACTAAATCTTTCTAAACCTCCCTTGTAGCCAGACTCTATTCATTGTTTTACCTTCTTTTCTATTATTGATAGTTCTAGTCACATATTCTAACTAAACCACCTCAAATCCTTAGAATAATTCCTACACTTCTTCTAATAAAAAGAAATAAACTCTTGTCCCATCCTATTTCAAATAAAAGTTGTTCTATAGTTTATTCTTGGCCTTCTAAGCAAACTAGATTTAGGATAAATCATATCTTCCGTAATCCCTAAAAATTACAATTCCTCCCTCCTTCAAATTCTCAGTAGCGTTTCTAACACTGCCCATATGCTTATCTGGACATATTGCACTTAAACAGAATAAAATAAGAACAACATCGGCTAATTAATCCATTTGTGGTACTTATTATGTTATATCACATACTTGCGGTGATATCCTATAATCCTAAAATTTGTCATTTTACTATAG
>CAKKTI010000263.1:20016-30655 GCA_920105805.1 Condylostoma magnum
AACAACATCGGCTAATTAATCCATTTGTGGTACTTATTATGTTATATCACATACTTGCGGTGATATCCTATAATCCTAAAATTTGTCATTTTACTATAGCAATTCAATAGCTTTACTACTAAAATCTGTAGCATATACAGTTAAATTAGGATTATTCTGTAGTATTGGGTATATAGAGTTACCAACTCCACATCCAATTTCAAGTAAAACTCCTTCTGTCATTAATTCTTCAAATGTATTGGTCAAATAGTGTCTATCTTTAAAAAAGTTAGTTGTATTGTTTCTATAGAAGATATTTCACATCTTATTAGCCTCATTTTCAAACCGATCGTAGAATACTCCTTGCAACTAAGAAGAATCACTATCAATAATTTATTAGGCTTCTTAATTCATTTTATTTACTAATTTATGAAAATTGTATCGGATCATCCTTTTTACTACAGCTCTAAATTTTATAAGTCCACAATTTGTTCTTATTTTTGAAATAGGGTTGAATTTACGGCTATGGTGCAAAAGATTAGCCAATGCTTTGAATTTTAGTTATTTTGCTTAACTGTTTTAATAAGCATAGCGCTTTATTGCTTCGAAAGACGGGTTTAAATGAAGTTTAAGTATAACAGCTAATTATTTAATTGCACATTATTTTGGGTAAAACCGTGGTCTACTCTTATACATTTAAATTGCTTGATGAGATTATTTAAGTCTTAGTATAAATATGTTAAAAAGTCTTTGTATTGTTCTGAAAATTAGTAGTTTATTTAAAAAGTACTTGTATTTCTTATAAGTTAAACTTAGTGTTGAGAATCCATTACGTAGCATAGTTTCATGTAAGCATTCGAACATTTATAATCCTTTGCAGTCAATTTTAACTATACAATGTGATGATTTTTTATCTAAAGAGTCTTAAAATCCATTATCTTATATACACGTTTTTGTAATGGTTCTTGATGATATATGAGGCTTTTTAATAGGATAAAGAGGTGGTTTAAGCTATCTATGCATATAAAACTATCCCTGAGGTTTTGTAATGCAATCATATTCTCTTAGACAACTTATATTTTATCTTCATTATTACCTAAAAACAGGTCTAATAATTGGCCTTTATATCGGTTTATAAGTATATACAGCTAAAAATAGTTAAAAATTTCTATCATACTTTTAAATTTTGGCTAAACTTTCCACAAGAGCAATTGAAGATGACTTTCTATGAAAATTTCTCTGTCTCTTTACACTAAAAAACTCCTGTTTAAACGTATTGAGTGTATTTCGCAATTACTCAGTCTTAGTATTTTCTAAAATTTTGACCAAATTGACACTTCCTGCTAATGTTTTAAGCTAAACGTCACTATAGTCAATTATAGTTTTATCTTGTGAATTGCTGTTATATTTATCAATCGACTAGAAATTAAAATCATTCTCAAAGCTCGCATGCAAGTAAACATTTTCATGAGATCCTTCAATAGGCTCTTCAGTAAGACAGAAAAGAGATGACTAGTGTTCATCTAGCAAAAGCATTGGTTTATAAATCCTCTAATATACAACTCTTAGCACCTTTTAATTAGTAATTTTTTGCCAAATCCAGAAAAAACTATATATTTAGTACTTTCTTCTAGATTTCTACAATTGATGCGTTCTTTGAATAAGATAAGCAGCTGTTTATCTCTACCTTATGGTGTATTCTTATAGGCTTTTAAAGTACTTTGTATAAAACTTTCACAAAATGAAGAATTTCATTCTGAATTCTAATTATTTTTGTATTTTCCTTCTTACAATGATTTTCATTTTAGTTTATAAAGAATTTCTGGCTCCATAGTATCTTTAATTATGTGTCTTAAAAAATCATTTTCATAATGCTCTTTACTCTAAGTTAGGATGCCCTTTTAAAACCATTCTTCTTATAGCTCACAAAAGTTTCCATTATTTACTTTTAGGCAGTCTAAATTAACTTCATACAAATCTGTACTATTTCCATGAGTCAAAAATACTTTTTAGTCTTTTTCTCATGCATTTTAATACGATATGGGGTAATTACTCATTGTTTAGTGGAGTAATTGAAGCAAATTTTACCTTTTTATGATTGGATTTAGGGGAATTTTATAGAGAGGTAGATGTCAAATATTCAGATAAGGAAATATTAGCATTGGATATCCTTTTATATCCGTGTGATTATCACTTTTTAACTTATTTTTAGATGAAATCTGCTATAAAACAAGCTTTTATTTCAACCTCCCTTGGTTTTTAGATTTCTTTATTAACAATTGATAATACTGATTTTACTCTGTGAATAAAATTAAAAGAGTATTATTCTGGTTCCATACAAGTTTCCATGTAAAATTATAGCTGATATCTTCTTATAGTTGGTAATTGTCTAATTTATGTCAACAATTTCATACTCGTTTAGCCACTCTTGCAGTAAAGCCATTAGTTGAGAAGTTATTAGAGTGTATCCATTTTATTATAAAGTATTCTTCACTTTTGTATTTTTAATCGATTTCCTTCTACAATTATTAGTTGCACCTAAGAATATCTACTTGATTTCATTCTTATTTTGAATACAATGCTATTACTTATTCTAAAATATGTATATTTTCTATATTCACTTAAAAGTATTGTTTAGTACTAGCTTTTTATGGTCTAAACAATTTTACAAGTACCAAAGATAAAATATTCAAACAAATACCTAATAAATCTAATCAATATCTCCAATAGTAAACCTTAAAATGGTAGAAATTTGGTAGAATAATTGTAACAATTACACAGCCTACTATATAATAATAACAGCAATGATATCAAATATTTGCTCTTTTATTCTAGTTTACACATCTGCCATAATATATATTGATGAAGGCTTCTATGTAACAGTGACATTGATATCTTTTGGACCAGGTATTGGAGCTTTAATTTCAGCACTATTAACTCCAAAACTCTTGTTTTACTATAAAGAGCAATATACTCTCCTAGCCTTGACATCTATTGGGATATTTTAACTAGCCTATCCAATAATAATAAATACAGTTTAACTTTAAATTTGATAGATAGTTTTAGTAACCTTCCTAGACATTCTATCATGCTTGTCAGGCTTTTCATGCTATATAACAGCAGCTGGATATTTTGGATACTTCTGCACTAGAAAACAACGATAAAGATTTATATGTGTTCTGAATATTAGTATTTTTATACCAATTGGAATAGTTCTGGGACTAATCATACTTTTCCATGTATTTTCACAAGATTAAGATGATGCCCCTTATTATCTTTCATGGATTATTTATATAAGTCCTTTGAGTCTTATATCACTGAAATATGTGAAATCCTTAACAAATATTTATGAAGGAAGTGATCTAGTAGCTCAAAAGTATAGAAGGGCTAATAAGCACTATACAATGCATGATATTTGCTTCACTAGTTTACCTTTATCGCTTATTGCGGCTTTATAATTTGTGATATTACCTCTATTCACAGATAAATTTTTAAATGAAAGTATTATTAAGATATTTACAATAGGTTTATTTTCTGTTATAGGTATGCTAATTGGCATTACTGTTATTTTGATCCTAAATAAGTCTCGAAATTGAATTACGCTGCTATTTATTGTTATTATAAGTATTTTATTTACTATTGGAGCTTATTTTTTCAGACTTATCAATGGAAATTATACATATTAGTATTGTATGCTTTTATTTATGGGCTTTCTTATGGGATTGAGTTTAGGAATACTATTTAACCTACTAATAGCTATGATACTCGACTTAAATGGGAATCACTTGAAGAATATTTGCCTATTTTTTGCTGTTAGTTTTTCATGATTTGTGATATTTGTTATACTCAATATGTACCTTTTTCAAAGTATCGAGTATTCTATTGCATATCAACTCTGCTTTGTTATTGCATTATTACTAAGATTACTACAAATACTCACGAGGAAGCAAACTAGAATTAGAGATTATGCTTAAATTCATATGAATAATACTTTAAATGAAATGGAATAGTTAAATCAATTTAATTAAGTGTGTTTTATATACTATTAATGTAACACTTGGGTATAATCTATACACAATTTTTTATTATAAAATATCATCTTGCAAAAATGGAATACTGAAAGAAGAATTGTATTCTTATATTGATAGAACTTAGCTTTTTCAGCTTAACTAACTATGCGGTTTATATAATTGAAGTTCTACAGCCTTTAATAGAGAATGAAAAAACAGAGTAGCTAATATCATCTATTTCTCGATTTCTAGGAAAATTATTTGCAGCCTGTATAATGGTTTTTCTAGTAAAAACCTTCAAAGATAAATTCACTCTGATAATCCTCTGCTTTATTTCTTACTTAGCGATCCTTTTACCATTATCCTTCATTCTGGAATTCGCAAATTAAACTAGTATGATTTTCCTACTGTCAATAAGCAACTTTACAATAGATTTGGCATAAGAGGCTGCGATTATGCTTTGTATTGCTTATTTTGGTTACTTTTTAGAGAAAAGAGAAAGAAAATTATACATACCAATTTTTTAACTAGCAATCAATATTCCAATACTCGGAACAGTGTTTGTCCTGATAACTATGATAAGCTGTATGAATGAAGGATCTGTGCTATATGTGTGTGCTGGAATTGCTACTGGACTGATATCTTTAAATGTTCTGCCTATTTTTTGAGTCACTCCCATTAGAAATAGTTTTGTAGGAACTGATTTGGCTGCAAAAGGATTTTAAAATACTGATAAGCTTTACAATATTTACGATGTATGTGCACTATGTGTTTTATCACAATTTTACTAATAATTGTATGACTTGGTATTTTGGGATTATTTTTCATTTTATGAGATGGAAGCTGAGCTTTATATAATAGCATATTATAGTGGAGTTATTGTAGGATGCATTATTATGATAAAATGCTATAAAATACATATTTTTACAATGCTTTTGTGGATTTAAATAATCGCAATTGTTTTATTTGTAATAGCTTTCTATTTAAAGCTATATTTAAATTAATGAAAGATAGTTTCTATTACTACGATCTTTTTCATTGGTATTATGTAAGAAATTATGATAATAGTAATTGATACAATGACATTAAATTTGGATTAAGACCACTTGAGAAATATAGGATTTATACTTGCTTCAGCATCGTTTACCTATCTATTCTATAATCTAATCTATATTTATTTGAAGGAATTTTCATACATATTTATACCTATATAGGCTTTAATTTCAATTCTAATTGTGATTTGAGTTGCAAAGAAGGTTTAAACGAGGATTATAACGCGAAGTACTCTGAAACTTATTTCCTTAAGCAATTAGATTTGTAATTAAATAATAAAAGATTAACAATAATTACTCTGAATGTTGATTATTATTTTAAAAGGTTATTATTATATGAAGTTTTGATTAACTCTTTCAATTGGTATCAAATATTAGTGTTTTCGAAATATTAATAGCTTAAAAGGAATTTCATCATTTTCTACTTGTAAAATACAATTTGGATAATTCTTGTCACAATAAAATAATGATAGTATCCATCATAACTTATTTTCTGCTTTAAATATTTCAAAGTATAAAACATATAGCAAATACTGTTCAATATGACTAAACCTATATGAAATATATGCATAGTATATTATACAATAAACAACTTTATAATTCATGCTTAAAATATCCTCCAAATACCTCTACTAAAACAATTACATAAACAATCCCTACAGCTCATCCTCATCCAAGCTATTTAAATTCCCTATCTCTTATAAAACCAAAAATCAAAAACCTGTTGAAGGTTTTCTTTAAAAAATGGTCTATAAGCGTTGAATTTGTTTCGGAATCAACACAGTATTCGGTATAGGACTCCTAGTAATAGGTATTATAACCGAGCCTGTTATTGAAAGTGCAATTCAGGACTAAGTAAACAAAAAAGCTATAATGACGGAGGATAACTACAACACATGGGCTTACATCCCAGGCCACTCAGACGTGCATATAAAGCGTGGTTTTACTCTCTTCAACATATAAAACCCTGATGAGGTCAAATGGCAGGGTGCACGTCCGGCTATAAATATAACCTAGGAGTACATTTACTACGAGCATGACCAGTACATAGAGCGAGTGTACTATGACTACGACGGCACAGATGATGAGGTAGTGAAATTTATATGATACTAGTACTTTGACCCCACAGAGGACTGGCCGGCTGGGTTAAGTGGAGAGGATGTACTAACAACAATTAACTTAGGATCCTTTACAGTTTGGTCTCAGCTTAAAAATCTACCCCGGTTTAAGTTAGCTGCACCTACTATAGCAACTCTGGTACAAGGACTAGACTCAGTGTTTTTATATGCCGCGTATTCCGAAGGCCTTAGTGCTATCTTTACATCTGAGGATCAGGCCAAGTTGCTGGTATTTAACCCCGCTGGACTTACTGACTAGGAATCTGGTACTTTGTGGAATGATGATAATTTCGGGTGGAAGAACTATATTACTCTGTTAAACTGGGTATTGGCTGTTAAGGAGAATCAGAACGATTAGTTTGATTTTGAGTATAAGTATGGGGCACAGGGGACAAATTATATGCTTAAGTCGTACTTTGGTTTTGATGATGCTAAAATGAGTAAGATTCTGAATGAGCTGTACGAGTATTACAGCCTAACAGGTATTGCTATATCCAATGCATACGGCTGTCCAGTGTCCTAGGGAAACTAGCAGCATTGCGACCCTCATTACTTTACTACTAAGTAATGGGCTAGTTAGAATATAACAATGCACCCTCCGCCCCCAGCCTCCCCTTCTATGGCTACTCCTTCTATTGCGTAGTAAAATTCAACTATTTCTGGGTACCCTGAGATTACTTATTTCCAGTCTTTTTATTACAAGGAAAATAATCCTCTTAGAAATGTCACATGGAGTATGGATGAAGCGTTGGAATTGCTGAATTATAACATGACTAATGGGTATCCTTCAGGCACTCCTTTCACATTGCTTGATCAGGGACATATGACAGATCTGCTGGAATTTGGGGCAGATAAAGATTGGCATGGTATTAGCAGTTTGTTTGGATTAAACTCTACCTAAAAGGCTGAGGTTTTGTATGATTATGTAGTTAATCTAGTCGATATAACCGCTTTGTTGAATCAAACTCACTCCAACAATGCAAAATTGATGAAATAAGGACCCACTGAAGAGTTAGGAATTGCTCAGCTTTTACAATAAACATTGATGACTGTTTATAATCAATTAGTAGAATCACTTCCTGTATATGTGACATCTGCCTAAGCTTACGGGGATATAGTACTATCCTAAAACAAAACATGTGAGTAGATATTCTAAGACGCTGGAATTATATACTAAACAGCTTGCTAAAATGAGAACCTAATGTGGAGCAGCTACTTAAACATGGGAAAATGGGTTGAGGCCTACTGGTATGGAAAAAACAGTAAGAGTTGGAACTATATAGAATCAGAAGGAAATGTGCATCCTAAAGACATGGATACTCTGTATAACTCAACCTCAACTTTAACCAAGCTCTTGAGTAATGTTGATAGTGCTGTATACCAGCATTACAACTGCAGTAATCCTAGTACAAGGTGCTTTGACTAACAATTCGTTGAGAAACAGTGGGGGAGTAGTTTGATTACTAGCAATCTTACGTCAGAAATGAAAATGGCTGGGTTAGAACAAGCTGAATCTCTTATGTATTGGAATTATTTCAATTAAACCCTGGTTTATCCCCCGGAGTATTACATATATGCCAAGTCATAGAAAGGTAGTGCTTTGAATTAATAACAATCACACCAACTACTAAGTTATAATGGAATTCTAAGTCAAGTACAACTTCAGAAGTGGTTTATTGCAATTATGAGTGGGGATTAAAAGGAAAAGGTCAAGCTGCAGTAATAGTACAATCTAACTACTGTTGAAGAGGTGGATTATATCACTGATTACTTTAGAAGAATGGTGGATGCTTACGCATTAAACTTTCTATTTGTGCCTACTTCTGTTAATTAATTGCTTTGGAATGGGTCAAGTTAAATTATTTAAAAGCTAGCAGCAACTAATCCTTTAAAGGGTGGAGATCCTTCACTGGATCCAACTTTAGTCCAGTTAGGAAGAAATATAACAGAAGCAAAGCTGAATTTCCCTCCTTAATATAAACATGCAATGTATACAGGATAAAAAGATATAGAAAAGACAACTAGAAGATACCACGAATACTATGGAAGTCCTTATATAAAAAATTTCCTCAAAACATATAAAGGAAACAACGAAGATGGCCCAATTATAATATAAGATTAAGTTGATCCTTGGGCTAGGCCAAATATTGAAATAATCGGTACAGATGGACTAGCTTTTCATACAGATGTTGATTCCAACAGTGATATTTATGTATTCTTATACGATCTTTAACGATTTGGTAAAGGACAATTTACAAAAACAGTGACTCATCACGGACTTAAAACTTATAGATTTATTCTGGCAGATAATCTACTATTTAATGCAGAAAACAATCCAGAAAATGCAGTTTACTATCAATTAGGTCTAAATGGCTTTGCAAATTTAACTTCTGTTGCTTTGGGGCCAGTTTTTGTATCTAAAAGCTTCTATTTTCAAACGGACCCTAGAGTAGTCAAAACTGTCAACTTTACAAATTGGGAAGTTCCGAATAAAGATGATTACTAAAAATTTGATACATATTTCGACATTGAAAAGTACTCTGGAGCTAACTTTTAATGTAAATTGTAAATTTAAACAAATGTTGAGCTGAAGCCGGATATTCTTTATCCTAATTTAGGCATAGATGCTTTGAATGATTTAAATATTAATACTTACCTGCCGGTGTTTGCCCTTAATAGATCAGCTGATTTTACTGATGCCAGAGTTCATTTACTATTCGGA
Organism: Condylostoma magnum; assembly: GCA_920105805.1. Taxonomy (NCBI): domain Eukaryota; phylum Ciliophora; class Heterotrichea; order Heterotrichida; family Condylostomatidae; genus Condylostoma; species Condylostoma magnum. The sequence goes on from CAKKTI010000263.1 coordinate 28,898, forward strand.
AATATTTTAACTGCGAAACTCCTTATAAAGATATTTACTATTATTGGATACACTTTAGGGGCTTTGCTTCTAGTGTTTTCTATTACTTATGTTGCTTATGTATGTTATAAGAGGAAGCATCAAACTGTGGAAGAGAGATCATTATCAATTGATATTATGGGAGAAGATGGATTATCATTAGTTCCAGAAAGGCGTATTTAGTAATGAATTTTCTTTATGTTTAAATTTGATATTATTGTTAATGCACTCTTTGTAAACTATATGATTAAGATTAATGGTATTAATACTAATTATATAAAGTATAACGGGACTGTTGACAAGTTAATACATAATTTAATTGTAGAATAAACCTAATATACTAATTTTATTACTTATAAAGTAATCCACCTTTTACTGAAATCTTTCTTTAGACTTGATATGGTGTTTAACTTTAATAAGAAGAGTAAATAATAAATGTATAAGGATTTTAAAGATAAGAATGCAGATATATGATTTATTCAGTCTAAAAGGTATAACTAACTATTCATACTTTGATGAGCATCTATTTCTTGTTGGTTACTTTCTGGATCATAAATAATTCGGCTTATTGAATTATCTTGATTGTTTTCTTTATTAATGGCAATTTTTTCTTCATTGGAATTGATATCAAATGATGAAGACATAGGCTTAATTTTGTAGAGACCTTCACGATTCTATTCTATTGATTCCTCTTCGATCACTTAATTCAAACCTCTTTTAATTGTGCGCGTAAGAAGTGACTCTTTATCTAAGAAACTCTGCACTGTTGCATATTTTTCTGCTAACTAATTAATAACCTGTAAAAGAAGTGCTATAATCCAGTTTCCTAAAAAGATAGCATTGATGATAATAAGTACAATGAAAAAGAATATGTCTATTCCAACAAGTCCATACTCTTAATCAAAATATATGGCAATATATATAGTAAATTATGAGGCTGCTATAGCCCAAAATTCTAGCTTGTTTAGACTCTTAGTTGAGAATGGTCTTAAATTCATTTGGATCAAAAAGGAAATTTATATAATCAAAATAATTAAAAATCCTTGCATTGTGACTAGTAATGGCTATTCAAAAACTATTACAGAGATAACCAAAGTTTTTCTTAAAATAATCACAAATTCCCAGTAATAATATTCCTACAAATAGCCATAATAAAGGAAACCTGCAGATAGTTTTCTACTAATTTTTTCTAGTTTATCTTTATTTTTTATCAAGAATCTAAGGCAAATCATTGGAAACACTATTATTCAAACGACTATAGATGGAATAGAAGCAAATAAAACGTAATCTAAATGAGTATCTTCCCAACACCTTTCATTTAGATCATCAAGTAGCCAGAATTCATTCTTTTCTATCTCAAAGCATCCTAAAACTTATATACTTCTTTTTACTATCATTGGATGAAATAAGAAGAAGATTGTAATGATTGAGCCAAGCATCTTTCATTTCAGTAGCTCAGTTTTTTTAACTAAGCTTATTAAAAACCAAACAGTAGCTGCTATTATGCATACTCCAAAGGGTAGCAATGATACTATGATTAATTTAGTGTAAATAGGGTTAGTATCTTCGTCTAAATAACAGTCAATTAAAAATAAACCATCTATTACATTTCCAGATGATTCTTGAGCTTTAAAAAGATCAAAAAAGAAGTCAGGCCAATCCACTTTCAATTGATTTATTGCAACAATGAGCTATAAGTAATTGAAGAAAATTTTAAAGTAAACTGATTATAGAGATTTT
>CAKKTI010000264.1:0-30573 GCA_920105805.1 Condylostoma magnum
AGGAATTGATAAATTAGAATAAGAAGCTCTTTTATATCGGTTTTCTTATTATTAATCGTAAATTGTAAATGAGATTGGAAGTTTGAATACAAGAGGTCAAGCTATTAAAAGTTCTAAGTTTATGAAGGAATTAGTTAATTATTGAATTGTTTTTATTTATTATATACCTAATTTAGATAATATTTTACCTAAAGTAAAATCAATATATGAAAAGAAGGTTGGATACTGTAATAAAATGTATTTAATTTATATTTATAAGCATTTCTTTAAAATGACATGATTAAAAGCAAGTTTTTCAATAAATTTTACTAAACAACTAAAATGAGAAGAATAATACAAATATAACTTGTATTAAGTGCCCTTGCATTACTCTTATTTTCTTACTCATCTTCTTTTATATTCGGTAGCTATTAGTTCTAATTTTTACGCTTAGTTATCACCTTACAGTCTCCATTGTCAAAATCACATGCAATATTATTACAAATATTATCACATTAACCATCTCCTAACCAATCTTCAGAACATCCTTATGAACACTCAGTTTTACAATCACCATAATCCCAATTGCAGTTATCATTATTACATTCATTTTCACATATACTGTTGCCCAATAGACTCCATTTGCATCCTTCCGAACACTCTTAATAGCAGTCTCCATTATCAAAGCTGCATTATTTTATGTTACAGCTTTCATTGCATATCCCATCCCCGATTTAACTCTATTAGCATTCTTCTGGGCATCCTTCTAGGCAATCTCCGTGATCCCAATTACAAGTTTTATTATTACACTGCTCATTACATATGCTATCTCCAAGCCAAGGCCAAGGACATCCTGGTAAACATCCAAAATAACAGTCTCCTTGATCAAAATTACACTTCTCTACATTGCATGCATCTTCACACTCTCCATTTCCTCGCATTTCTGCTAAGCATCCTTCTGAACACTTTTCATTGCAATCTCCAAAATCCCAGTTGCAACTTTTATTGTTACATTCGTCATTGCATATGCTATTTCCAAGCCATGGCCACTCACACCCTGGAGCACATCCCTCAAAACAATCTCCATCATCAAAATTACACTTCTCAACATTGCATGCATCTTCACATTCTCCATTTCCTCGCATTTCTGCTAAGCATCCTTCCGAGCACTTTTCTTTACAATCTCCGTAGTCCCAATTGCAGCTTTTATTATTACACTCATCATTGCATATGCTATTCCCAAGCCATGGCCACTCACATCCTGGAGCACATCCCTCAAAACAGTCTCCATCATCAAAATTACAGCTTTCTACATTACATGCATCTTCACACTCACCATTTCCTCTCATTTCTGCTAAGCATCCTTCTGAACATTTCTCCTTACAATCTCCATAGTCCCAATTGCAGCTTTTATTGTTACACTCATCATTACATATGCTATTCCCAAGCCAAGGCCACTCACATCCTGGAGCACATCCCTCAAAACAGTCTCCATCATCAAAATTACAGCCTTCTACATTACATGCGTCTTCACATTCTCCATTTCCTCTCATTTCTGCTAAACATCCTACCGAGCACTTTTCTTTGCAATCTCCATAGTCCCAATTGCAGCTTTTATTGTTACATTCGTCATTGCATATGCTATTCCCAAGCCATGGCCACTCACACCCTGGAGCACATCCCTCAAAACAATCTCCATCATCAAAATTACAATTTTCAACATTACATGCGTCTTCACATTCTCCATTTCCTCGCATTTCTGCTAAGCACCCTTCTGAACATTTCTCCTTACAATCTCCATAGTCCCAGTTGCAGCTTTCATTTTTACACTCTTCATTACATATACTATTCCCAAGCCAAGACCATTCACATCCTGGAGCACATCCATTAAAACAGTCTCAATTATCAAACTTACATTTCTCAACATTACAACTATTATCACAATAGCCATCTCCCAAGAATTCCTCATAACATCCTTTATTACAAAGATGATCACAGTCTCCAAAATCATATTCACATTACGCTACATCACATTACTAATTACACACTCCATTTCCAAGTTTACTCTAATCGCACCCTTAATTGCATTTATCACAGTCTCCTTGATCAAAATTACAGTTAGAATTATTACATTTTTAATTACATACTCCATTCCCCAGTAAAGAATCTTCACAAGTTTAGTTACATATTTCCTTTTTACACTTCTCAACAGCTTAAGTAAGTTTATTCTCTAATTATGGTATTAAACCTCTATAAACATGTAATCCATAGCTGAAAATTTACAACTTAGTATCATGAAGCTTTCTGTAAATTTACCACAGTGATTAGTATGCATTACCTTCTACTACTAAATCTTAAAGTTAATTCAGATCATACATATCGATTTCTTTATATTTGTTTATTTAATCATTTAACAATTATTCATCGTTGTTAGTTTGCTTATAGGATTCAAATTGAATTACAGTATTATACCCTACTAGCTCATCTATAGTTAGTTCACTAGATAATTAAGGTTCTAATACTTATTCAATACTGTTCATACTGGGTAATATACTACTTCTTTAAAATTGTAATTGATTTGTTGCATCTTCCTAAACATCAACCAGTTCTTATAGAATTTAATCTGCTTCAGGACAGTTTTCCCAAATTTTATCGGGTATATTGAAGCACTCATCCTAACTTGTATGATCTAACTACAAAGTCTAAGATTTCGACAATCCTAATAGTAAGATAAAATATAAAAATTTCATTATTATAAGTACCAATTAGATAATTCTTATATAGGAAAACCCGCGAAAATGTGTAAAATGTGGTCAGAATATGTAACGAAATGTCGGCATGCTGAAAGAAACTTAAATATTTATGAAAATATAGCATATTATAGTCATTTTTTACCAAGTTCAGAAATCTATAATTTAGTACTATAAATCCTTTAAGTAGATATAAGCTATAATGCTTATAAATAGGGGGAATATCAGATAACACAAAGACTTTCTATTTGAGTCTATTCACCAAGCTGATTTTATTGCATTTGATCTGGAATTTACCGGCATAAGTGACGGTTTATCTTCCTACTCTCAAGAAATAGACACTCTTAACTAAAGATACCAGAAAATCAAACAAATCTGCTCTAAATATTGGCCCTGTTAAATTGGAATATGCTGTTTCAAATATGATGAAAATCAGCAAAAGTACCTTGCCCGTCCCTTTAACGCTTATTTACTGCCTCCCTTAAAGAATTAAATAGTACTTTAAAACAATGCAATATCATTTTTAGTTAAGAATGGATTTAACTTAAACAAATGATTCACAGATGGACTTACAACTATTAGAATTTCATAGCTTTAAAAAATATAGGAAAGAGGAGTAAGAAAAAATCCAAGGTAAATTTCCTAAATTTCAAGTGAGAAGATCTAATTAAACGAGTATGTTAAAAAGCAAGTAGAAGACTTTATTTTATCTCCGTAGCGATAGACTATAATAAATCTATCAAGTATGGAAGATTGCAAATTCATTATGAGTAAGAATGGCCCATGGAGTCATTTTAGAGGGCTTGGCATGTAATATAGTAAAAAGGCAGAAAATGTTGGAATAATTGTGAAAAAGGGCAAAAAACAGAAAAATTTCATAGTTGAGCCTAAAGAACAAGGTTAACTAGAAGACGAAATATTTTTCAATACAGCAGGAACTCAAATCTTCCAGTAATTGCTTTTGTCCAAAAAGGCTTTAATAGGCCACAACATTCTTTACGATATTTGCTTTATATACGATAAATTTATAGATGATTTGCCCTCTGATATTTAGTAGTTCAAACAGTAACTGCTGTCTAATCTTCCAGCATTTTTTGATACTAAATATATAGCTGATGGTTTGCTTAATTTGAATAATAGTAGATCTGGATTAGCAGATCTTTATAAGCAAACTAGTACTAATCCGCAGTATTAAAGTACCGTGGTGGAAATAGACCCGATTTAATAAGAATTTTTCGTTTATAATGACAGCAGGGTAGAGCATGAAGCGGGATATGATGCTTATATAACCGGAGTTGCTTTTGCTAAAATGATTGGATCATTAAACCAATCATTCTGATAAGCGGCCCAGCCTGCATTGAATAAAATTTTTATTGCATATAATCAAAACTCTTATATTGACTTGTAGGAAATTAATCAAGAGGAACAAATCAATTAAACTATTACTGCTTTTATACTAGAAAATACAAGTTTTGATATATATTAAATAGGATAGTTCTTTTCCCGATATGGAGATTCTGATATTTAACAGTTTGAAGAGACATCATTTATTATCATTTTTAAGAACTTGCAATTCGCGGTAGAAACAATTTTAGAAGATGGGAATTATTTAGGTAATTTAAAGTTAAATTGATAAAAGTATTAAAATATGGCAATCTTTTACAAAATAGTCATACTGATTGTAGCATCATAAATAGTATTGGGTATTGGAATAGACTAAGAAATTAGGAAGTTTTAGGAAGGCATAATGAAAGAACTGCAGGATATCGTTGACTCTGCTGAAAAAGATGAAAATGGACTAGTGACAAGACAGGAGTATGGTAGGGTGCTATTGGCAATTATTACAGCTAGAGGGAAAATGCAAGAAATTGACTACTAAGGTATTATAGATGAGTATACTGCTACACTCGATGAAAAATTAGATCCATCCCTCATTTTAGATGATATAAGAACTGGGGAATTCAATAAAATAATGATGGATGCACATGATAAGAGGGTAAATAAACGTCAGTTTAAGAAAGTGAAAAATCTAGAGGAATTGTAGTAGATTTTAATCTTTTAATATATAATTTGTTATTTAAATTTTAAATAGGTGAACCACGCTATTATTAGGTATTGAATAATAACTAAATTACTGTATATTATTTTAAAAGGTTTAACTGTATATTAATAAATTATAGAACAATTATTAATAAACATAATGTCAGAAATTGATAGTGAAATATATTTGGAAGAATAAAACAGCAGTTCTGTTAATTACCATCATTCCCTGTACGAAAATATCATAAATTGCCCAATTTGTTACGAAGTAATCTACGTGAGCACAGGGGAATAAGCAACTTTACCATAATGCCAGCATATTTTATGCCATAAGTGCTGTAAAAGTTACATTGAGAATAAAATTTAAGAGTACTAAGTACTTAATATAATTTGTCCAATAAGTGAATGCAAGTAAAAGATATCATCAAATTACATAAGATAAATAATAAGCGAAGAAATGTATAAGAAATTAATATTTTTCAAGAGGAATTAAAACCTATCCAAAGATGCATCCTTACGATGGTGTCCTCAGCCAGATTGTATAGGATATTAGCATGGAAGTTCGAGTAATTAAAGGTTAGCATGCAATACATGTGGCTTTTTATATTGCTATTACTGCAATAATCCATGGCACTAAAATGAGAAATGTAGAGAGTTTCTAGATGTTGAACTAGATAAATGATCTAAAAAGGTAGAAGCTAAGTATTGTCCTAATTGCAAAAGAAGGGTAGAAAAGAATAAAGGATGTGATCATATGACTTGTCCAGTATGCTAGTATGAGTGATGCTGGTTGTGTGGAGAAAAATATAGTGTACAGCATTTTAATTAATGCGAAGTTTATTAAGAGCAGCTTAAGTATCCTACGTGAATACAGATTATCGGATTATTCTTTTCGCCTGTTTTATTACTTTTTATTGGTGTATTTGGATTAATTTGATTGAGGTAAAAATTTGCACTTTATAATAGAAATGCTGTTTTTAGGGTCAGATAGTATTGGCTTACTCTACTGGTTGTAATAGGTTTTATAGGGCAGTTTATGATAATCATTTTACCCTTTATCTATATATATCTAAGGCTTGATTAAATACTGTAATATAGGCGATATCAATGGATAATTATAGTATTTTTAGCATTACTTATAGGAATTCTATCATTTCCAATATGAGCATTATTTCTAATCGTTGGAGTAATTGGTTGCCATATCTCATCATACGTTTTTACTGTATTGAAAATAATATCCCGTTATAGAATTGCAAGAAACTCTAGAAATAGATTTAGGTATGAAATAAAATAACTTATTATATTGTTTTACATCTGTTTAATTGATTATTACACCTAAAATTACTCTGCATTGACATTTATATATGCTTTCTTTTGATCCTTAAAAGTTTGCAGGATAAGTGTAACTACATAAAAGCTTAGCTACAAGTACACAATAGCTCTAGAGTATCCAGCCTCTTTCAGTACCCAGAAATTTTAGTAATTTCAAAATTCCTATTGAAATAAAGTTGAAACATTATAACAATAATTAGCTTCGCATGATTAATTTAAGGTCTAAAAGCAATAGTCCTATTAAGATATTTAAAAACGAAAGATGAATCAAAAAGGAAGTTTATGAGTATAACAAATTAACTTAAAGTTAATCACAACAAAATCTAAATTCTTAGAAAATTTTGAACTAATAATTAGAGGATAAACCCTTCAAAAATATAGATGTTTAGACTACTGAAGATGATTTTAATAAACTTATAAATAATTAACAAATTAACAAAAGCAAATAATAAGTAATAGCTTGCTAAAAATAGTAACGAAATTTGCTATAAGGGAAATAAGGAGTATGGCCTATAACTAACTATAATCTAAGAAGGCGAATTATATATAATAATATATTCAATAATTAGTATAACTTTTTTACAATATACTAGGACAATTTGATGTTAATCTTGGTAACAAGCTTTTTGTTTATTTTCTTATTTTCCCCTTATTCATACTTTTTACTCTTTATCTATATTAGATCTATTGCCTATGCTTAATAGTAGGTATCAATGACTTTAATCTTCTTCTAGGAATAATTGATAATTTTTCCTTATTTCGTCTGTTTTATCTAAATTGTCGTCAAAGCTTATCAAAAGTATAGGGATCAAATCTAAACTGTATGCTTCTATATTAAATAGGTTTCTTAAGATAAGATACTTTCAACTGATTCCTTTACTAATTTTAGCCCCATCATTATGAAAACTATGTATTCTCATTTATCTAGTTTCCAATACTTTTATTACTTTGGCATTCACTTAAATTTAATAAATCTTAAATACAATTCTTTTCGTTCATTTTCCTAATATTAAATGGATAACGCAGATTAACAGAAAGGAATTAAAGTTATTTGGTATATAGTGTAATATTCAATATTAGTACTAGAAATAGGATGCTTGGCCTTATTTTTTACTAATATTTTTATAGAAGACTGAATACATCAAGGAAAAGATTAAAAGGGAGAAGTTAACGTAGGGGAGGATGTTTTATAGTATGGAAAATGAGAAGGGGGCCTCTATGCTGTTTGAGCTAGTAAAAATAAGGCTATAGAGGATAAAACATATGAAGAATTAAGCGATTTATGATGTGATTATGAATCTTTTAGTGATAAAACCGAAAAAATATGTAATACCTGAAGAAATTTGTACACTGGATTTACTTATTTTATTGTGTTTGAGTCAGTGTCTATATTGTCAAATTTATTATCTATATGATAAATTGTAATGTAAATTAGGAAAATATTCTATGTAAAATCTACCCTAATACTCGCCCTTACTTAATTTATTGCTCATTTATTTGGAACAGCCACTTGATTTTATCAAACTAAAGCTAATTTTAATGAAATTTGTGATGATTTAAACAATTAAGATGTATGTGCATCTACTGGAGTTATACTCTTACTACTAAATTGCTGCTTATTGTTATTATATCTACTTATACAGATATTTTGAATCATAGTTTACCTTAAATCCCAAAAAAGCAATGTAAATTAAGAATAGAAATAATCTGATTAGATAGAAGATCCTAATTTTGACTTAAATACAATAGAGCTATAATAAAATGAGGAAATATAAAACAAAGGTACCGTTAAATAATAAAGAAGTAATTTTAATACTCTTATTCTTGCCTTAGAATATCCTATAGAATAAAGTTCAGATCTAATCAAAAATAGTGACGAGAATCAACAATCCCACATTTAGGATAATGAGGGAAATGCTGGTCATGTTTCCACAGCGAACACTCCTTTAATCTAATCAATTTTTTTCAACAAAAATTAACAGAAATTCAACTCGAACATCAATATCATAGAAGATTAATAACAAATTATATACTAAATCATAAGTCTAAAATTAAGCCAGAGTCTCTTTACTTTGTATACAAATTCCCTAAGTTTAAATATCCAATCTAACTGATTTTTCTCTTAGTCAACTCCTCATGAAATTAAATAAAATGTCAAGTTAAACCTAAGAGAAATTCCGTATTCGTCCCACCACTCCTAAAATTATAACTGATCTATAAGAGAAACGTAAATAAGAACCAAACCATTTCCTCACTGATTTAACTGGACACCCAGAATCCTAATTTTTCATATTGGAAAAATTAGAATTATAAGTAGACAGTGAGGAAATTTCATTATAATAAGTCGGGGAAGAGTGTCCTAATATAAAGTAATTAAAACTAAGCAATAGTTCTATAGATTCCTTAAGAGATCTGGGCACAAGTTGACATAATCTCACAATTCTATGAATTGTAAGAACTGGGGCTAACAGTTTAGACGGGATAACAGCTTTAGGCAATCTACGAGAACTCTATGCAGCTTTTAATAATATAAAAGAACTTTCTTCCCTAATATGTCATGATGCCCTAGAAATAATTGACGTAGAAGGAAATGATGTATCAAGTTGAGATGAAATCGAATATCTTAACACTCTAGATTAGTTGTAGATGTTAACTCTAAGTGACAATCCTATAGCTAAGCAGTAAGGATACAGATAAAGAGTAGAGGAATTATTACCAAATGTTATTTTATTAGACGAAGAAGTGGAAGTATAAGAGGAAGAGTTCTAAATGCCGGAATTTCCTATGCTAGATAAGTTTGACGGGGATCTAAGTGTTTTATAGTTCCAAGAACCTAGTGAAATTGATATAATAACCGCATCGGCGAGGAAGATGGTCAAATCTACTAGAAATTCTATATAGACGTAGTCAATCAGGGCAAAATCTGCATAAAACAATCCTTTCTACAACTAAGATTCAGCTTTTAGTAGACTTACACAGGAAGTTTTTCACGGAAAACCTACAAGAGCCCTTAAATACAATAAGACTAATAAATTAAGAGGAGAGAATGGGCAAATGGCAGATATTCTTTCTCTTATAAAGGAATTCAAAGTAGATAATGAAATCAATTCGAAGGTATAGGCAATTGAAACTGAGAAAAATCATATGCCTAGGGTTGTGGTAAGGGTAAGTTTTAAGCAGTCTAGGAAACTTATGACGAGGAGAAATGTTGGAGATTTTGAGTCTAGATAGATAAATATTTTTTCAGCAGGGTATTATACTAAGGTAAGAATACGGTTTTCTTTTATAAGTTCCAGCATTTTCTGTCTGAATTGATACTCTGCACTTTCTAGATCTTTTATGAAATTTACAGTTTTTGGGTCATTACGCTTTGAAATTGGCGAATTGTGTTTGATATTGTATATTTCATCAAAAACTGCATGAGAGTTTGTCAGCATTTCTTATTCTAGCTCTAGACTTGATCTTCACAGGGAAATTTTGTTAAGTGTTTGAAGCCTTTAATGTTTTTATATGCGAAAATTAGCAAAAATACGCTTTCAGTATAGGTTTTTACGATCGAGGAACAACCTGATATGTTTCTGTATTAGTTTTATACTTTATAAGTGATATACATATCGTGAGAGAGGGAAATATGTAAAACCTTTTCTTTCCTTTGATTTATTATTTACTAGTCTTATTCAGTGTCCAATACGTAATTTTGCTATTGTTTTTCTTAGTGGAAACAATTTCTGTTTTAGTAAGCCAAGTCTTACAATCCATCCTCTGACTTATTTTTGTATAAGAATAGCTGATTTATGTCGCACCTGTTCTCTGTACTTCTTAAAAGCCTTTTGTAATAATAAGCAAGAGTGAATTAATTTAATACGTTGGGGTATCGATGTATTTTCACTAAAGTAATTGTTCTCTAGGTCAAAGAGTATCCGTGGCATTATTTTCATATTTTCTATTGAAAATCGTAGATTTGGTTCTCTCTATCCTATTAATTTAATTGGATTTATAGGACTGTACCTTTCATAATTTCTAGCTCTAATTGTCTTATTTATCATTAAATTTGGATTATCTTATATTTTAGGTACTTTCACATCATCTCCTCTATTCCTAACTAAATATTCTTCCCTAAAGCTTCTTATATTTCTGTATATATCACTGTTTTAGTTTAAGTAATATCTTACCATGTTTTCCATTCAGTCCTTACTAAGCTTAAGCTATTTGCGTTGCGTTTGAGGAGCTGATCTTCTAGGCTAAGTTTTAGTTTATTTGTTTTGAATTATAACACTAATGCTTTAAGGTAATGCTGAGCTTCCTTCTTTAATTGCCCTTTTTTATCTTGCGATTTCTTAAAAATACAGTTTTCTTGAGTGAATGGAACAGTGCGTTAAAGATAAAGAGGGCTGTAGTATGTCTCCGTATAAACAAGAATCAAGAATTTTTACATCTTTGTTTAAAACTTCCTTGTAGAACGAAGGCTAGACGGACCCTGAAGGAGCTTGAATAATAGATTACCCGTTAGATAAATAAATACAGTAAGTATTTTCCATTGTAATTTTAACATTCATGATTTTTAACAAATGAATTTCTGAAGAGTTCATTTGTCTATCAGTTGGATCATCATCTAGATGCATGTTCACTCTAAGCATTTTTCTTACTGTTTTTATTAGAATTCTAATTAAAGCTTACTTTTTCATAGCAATATTATCAACCCTTACATTATAAAGCTAATCTAAAAGAAATTCTTCTTTTGTTTAGCGCTCTTCTTCCTTATACAAAGCATCTTCTATTGTTTTTTCAGCCATCTGGATTTAAAATCGCAGGCGTCCTGATTTTTTGTCGGAAATTGATCGAAGGGATTATATTTCTTCAGCTCTCTAAAGTATTATTCTTTGAAGCTGAGAAATATTTTAATTGAGTTATAATGTTTCTAATGAGTTGTTTTACATTTTCCTCTAGCTCCCCTACATTTTATTAAATATTTGTATTAAGGTTTAACCTAATTAATATGCCTTAATAAAAAGTGAATGACTATTATTTGTTGTAGGCAGTCATACAAGTAACATTGAAAAGAGCATATATAATACATGTATTGATAATATTAAAGATGAGTTAAAGAAATATTACTAACTACTCAATAGTCTTTAATTTTGCTCTCACAACAAAATAATTGTATTCAGGCCTGATTTCTTCTATCACAAGAATATCATTTACTTAATCAGGAAGTTATAATTCATAGGGAAAATATTCATCTTTGTAAATTTAATTGAATGCAGTGAGCATCAAATTAACATACATTTTGAATGATTATCTGATAGTGTTATCTTAACTATCCTTTACTTATAAATTATTTATTGTAATATTATTGTAATCCAGCAGTAATACATTATTTTCAACATAAATCATAACGTCTAATTAAACATCAGCATTAAATTCAATCAGTTTCTCTAATTTTTCCGTCTATATTTCACATTAAAACTAAATATTGAACTTAACATCCCTTTATACAACTACTTATGGGAAATGCACCAAACTGCATGTCATTTAGCAGTCCTAGTATCCATATTACTAAATGATATCAGGAATAATAAGATTAAGATGTTCTGTATCTAATCTAAATGGACTATCTTATGGTATCATTTAATTAGTAATTGTTACATATTTCTAATACTTGGAAAACATTTCACTTATAACTATATTAATAAATTATTCATCTAATAACATAAAAACATCATCATTCATGCTTTCTTAGAAATCAGGTATTCTAGTGTCATCTAAATCTTTGATAAAGCTATTAGAAGAACTGCAATTAAAAGAAAGCTATATCATTTATCTTACAATTTCTGGCTATTAGGATAACCTTAAATCAATATTTCCTAAAAGGCTCATTCCTTTATACAGTTATCCCAAATAAGCATTAATTTGCAGTTCAATTTATTCTCTCAAGATCCTCAACATAGCTTGCTTTAGATTATTTAAGTAAATATTATAACTTTATGAATTTGGAGATCCATATGCCTCCATCATCAATTCGCTCATTTCTGCTTCTAATTTTGAGATTTTTACATATAACTGAGAATTTTAGTCTAATAGTTCAAGTTGCATTGTAATTGCCCCATTGTTTCACTTGAAATCCATAAAACTAGATTCTTGCCCTATAATATTTGCTATGGTTCACCCAAAATTCAAATCAGCTTATATTCCAGATAATTCAATATCAATAAATCTATCTTCAGTTAATTGGAGTGATGTAGTATTCGAATTCAAGCTTATAACATTAACGTTTATATCAAAGACTAAGAAAGTAACTGGATTTCTGCTAGATTAGTAAAAGGATTTTGAAGGGAGTGTAGTATTGGTTAAATTTATTTATTAAGTCATATCCTCAAATAATTATAAAAGGGCTTCTTCACTTAATGCTTAACGGATAAGAGTTGCTGATTATACTAGATATAGCAATGTAAAGAACATTTTTAGTATATTTTCTACTAAGTTCTAAAATGACAGAAATTAAACAGTATATAAAAGATAACAACTAATTACCCTATCTAGAATCCCTTCTGTTATATCTCCTACGAGGACTTCTTGATCTCCTATTTTTATACTTTCCTATATATCTTTCAATATAATCAGTTTCAACTTTTGTTTTTCTCTTCCTTTCATCCTGTTCTTTATAAACCAAAGCTTCCGATGGCATTCCATTATCAGATTCCTAGGCTTATAATAGTAAATTCCATATCCTAGTAATAAAAAACACTGTTTTATCTTTAAAATAAGGTTCTAACTATATGCACAGATTTCTAGCATCAAGTTACTCATTATCATCTTAAATCAATGACAATACTAGATTATCCAATATCTCATCTTCTTCATCTAAAATTTACTAAGTTCATTTACTTATTATCTTATCAAAGTACTGAAAATTGACCCTTTATATATTAACTCGCTACTAAAATATATCAGGCCAAACCTTTTCCTTCATTCATTATTTCGTTTTATCTTTATATTTAGGGTCTTACTCTAAACTAATATTACGAATTGCCATTTATAACTATCTAATCTTTATCCATGATTTGATTTACTGATATGAACTATGGTTACTGTTGATTCACTTCAGAGAAGAGTTGAGTTATGTTTTCTTCTTATATTGTGTTGTGAAGAATATTTGGTAAGTGATCAGCACAAGCAACTATGACATTTCGAGCCTTGGAAGGAATCACTGGCTTTATAGGAATCGGTTTTTGCTGTTTTAGTCTAAATTATTTTATTGATTCTTTCAAACTTATGATTTATACACAAACTGCTGCTATTATGTATATAATTAAGGAAAGGGATAAATTAGCTACAAAAATTCATCCTAAAGTTTCCTTTGTTTCTAGTGCTATATCAGAATCATTGAAAGCAAAAATGAAGCAGTGGGAAGTTAGGAATAGAAACTCTCCTAGGATGTTTACTAGATTCCCTGTATATCTTTTCTGGTATGGATGCATCAGTATCAGGGTTGCAAAGTAAACCAATGTTGTAAATGTACTCAAAATGATTTGATACAACGAGTTATCCACTAAAACGAGTAGAATGGTATACAGAAGTCTTCTCATTTGTTATATAACAATAAAATTTCTTTGATACTTCTTATCCAACTTAAAAATATCGTATAAACTACCAAATCTCTACTTTTATTCATATGATTCTAACTGTTCTTTATTTTTACTTAGTACTTATTTATAAATAATCCACCCAAATATTAAAAAGTACAAAATAGTAAGTCCACATAAAGCTAAGGACACATAATTGCTTATTTAATCACTAGGATAAATGTTCCTCAATTACAAAAAAATAGATAAAAATAATCCTAAAGTTGACTCAATTCCTACTCTTAGAAACACAGAAAAAATGAACATGTTAAACAGACCTGCAAAAAATGAATTATTCACAAACAACCACTTAAGCAAAAAGCATATGGGAAATAATAAGAGAACAATTCCCCAGAAGGTAAAAATGGATCCAGAAGTCAGCAAAAAATCAGTGTCAAACTCAGCATTCAGAAATCTTTCCGGTGGTTCTTCAAAATTATCCTCCTCTATTCAATAATTTGCGAATAAATTTGGTAAAAAGTCTAAATTAGCAAAGCTCAGTGCTTCTAAGAATGCTCTGGCATTTTAAGGATAATCTACTCCTATAAAAATCAAAAAGTTTATATATTGCATAGATTCCACTAAATTTCAAAGTGCTCCAATGTCTCCGGAGTAAACATTGCTGGAAGATAGCACAGAATTGGTGGCAGAGGCCGCAGCTACAGAGGATGCAGAAGAAGCTGCTACAGATGTGACTCCAGTGCCAAAACTTTAGCTTATTTAAGGAGTAAATCTATCCTGCAATTCAACTTACAGGGAACTTGTTTACAATTAGTTTAAATTTAGATCTGTAATTATATCAGTGAACTTAACTGTCAGATTTGTATTTTCTAGCACGATTTACTCAGGCTGTATTGTGATAAGTTGTCCTGAATAATCGATAAAGCTTTACTGTATTTCATATGAAAAGTAATCAAGGTTTTCTATATTGATTGTTATGTAATCTTTTATACTATCTTGCTGTATGACAGGCTCGCTAAAAAATAAGTCAAGTTCATATCCCTCGTCAATTAAGTCTTTATAGATCAGTGTGGCCTATGGGCCAACAGAATCCTAACAAGTTGTTGAGTGAAATTAATCAACTTATTCACATGTAAACCCTATTTCTATATTGCAATCAGAGTCACATCCATCTCCGTTTTCAGTGTTTCCATCATCGCATTGTTATTGCTGTATATTTATACCATCTCCACACACTTCCTAACAATTCTAGTTTAACTGCTCCATGATACTATCTTATACAGGAAGATTTATAGTACTCTGAAATCCAAAACCTTCAAAATCTGTACAAAGATTGCAATTGTTCTAGTAAAGGACATATCCTTTGTAGCATTTAGTACATTTTTCCTTTTCATTCTCACAGCGTAAGCATTCAGGGGCACATTTCTAACATACTTGATTTTCCCCTATGTAATAATTATCCCCACAAGTGCATTTACTTTCTTATAATAAAAATCCGTCATGACAACCAGTACATCCATTTTAATCACATTTAAAGCAATAAGTGGGGCATTATACACACGCTCCATTTTCCAATCTAAATCCAACATCACATTAATTGCACTAATCAGCTGTACAAATACTACAATTATCATTGCATTCGAAGCATGATCCCTAAATAAAGTAATAACCACCAAGACAGCTAGTGCACCCTTGTTAATCACATATACAGCCCAACTAGCATTCTATACACTCATCATTTTAAACGTAATATCCATCGGGACAATCTCTATAGCAATCCTTCCCTGCTAATTTGTACCCTGAAATACACTCTTTACATTAATTTCATGTATTATCATGGCATGTTTTGCAAGGGGAATTACAATCAGTACATTCTATATCAGGATTTATATACTACTAAGGTAATGGACAGTTGCAATATCCGTCTTCTAGTATAAAATCATTCCTGCATTAAATACATGTACCTTAATCAAATTTAGAGCAGATTTCGCATGATGGTTAATAACAAAGATTGCATTAATGCTCATTTTAGCACCCATTTAAGCATGTTTCCTAGCATTCAATACACTCATTTTGGTCATTCGGGAAAGTTAAGAATGGGCAGAGAGATAAGCATTAGTTTTAGCTTGGAATACAGTATTAACATAAAGGACAATTTGTACTAATGCTATTTTGAGCTTGATTGTCAGATAACTAGTAATTTCAAATCTTTAAATTGTAAATAAAACCTTCATAATTAGTCATAAACTCATTTTAGAATCCTATGTCAATCATATTATCACGTTTTCCTTTGAAATACCCTTAAAACGTTGTTTCATATTTCTAATTATTTACATATATAACTACATTGCTATTCATAAGCTCATTATTGTATTAAATTGTAAATAATAGCCTAGTTCAGCTTTCTAGTACACTCATATCCTATATCAAAGGATTAAAAACTTAAATCTCATCTGATAAATTAGTATTTAAGTACAGTCGTAAGCTATAAGGATCTTGATCTGACCAGTTATTATGTATTCCAAATCCTAATTATAATTAATTATCATCATCCAGTACATTTATAAGACTCCCATATGACTCCGTTCTTACCCACATTTAAACTGAGAATTCTGTTCCAAGATTTACAGAATCAGGTTATAAATCAGTAGCAAATATTCTTAAAAAGTTCGAATAATTAAAATAAACTCCTCTTCCTATAGCTGGCCGAGGATCTAAAAAGTCAAATTCAGGGTGATAATTTTCTAATATTCCAAATCTGAAATCTGCACCTTCAAAGCTGAAATCGCCTAGTAGATTGTTGTCTAATTCAATGTCAAAAATGATCTCCTATTGCCCTGTACACATCTAGTTTTCCTCCTAGTATCCTATTGGACAGTAATCTAAGCATAGAGAAGAGTTGTTAGGCTATTGGAAAAAGCCTTAGCTGCATTAAGTGCAAAATGTATCTCTTAAAGTACAATCATTACAGATATAAGAGCACTTATAGCATTGCTCATCTTTTAGATAATATCCTTAGTTGCAATCTTAGCACATTTGTTATTAACTAGGCTGGAAATCAGAGCATGGACCTAAAATTAATGAAGGTAAAGTCTAGTATTGTTTATGACATGAATAATTAGTATCTAGAATCATTACATTGGTTATTAATATATCTTAATTTATGATTTTAACGTATACTTGTGAAAAATCTCTATCACTAAGCGTTATATTGAACATATAAGCTAAAGATTCAGAATGGCAATTTACCGCAATAGAAAAACTAGAATCAGATAAAAATAAGTTTACAAATTACCACTCATTATAAGATATAGATTGAGTAACTTCTGGGCAAGTACTGGCAGAATCGGTTCGCAATTATAGCTAACCACCTATAAGCTAAAGTATAAATATCTCACTTAAAGCTGCATTACAAGGATCATTGGTATTAGATCTGTTTGTATCTTCAATAAGAGCTACTAGATCAGAATCAGTAATACTACTATCTATATACATTCAAAGGGATAATTGAATTTAAGATAATGTAAAGTCAGTATCCCAAATTTTACTTGATTCTAATACTCCTTAGTGGTACAATTAATCAGGAGTTGGAAAATCAAACACTGGAGTAAATTCAGAGCAGTCTTGATAGAAGGGTGCATCTACATAAGAGCAATCTGGAATCTGTTATTAGATTCTTTATAAACTTTCATTAAAGAAGTTGGAAGTATAGCAATTTAACTCAAGTATCAAATCTCCTATGAATCCAGAGAAATTATTAGTGGCTGGATTACCTCCTAGGTAAAGAATAGAATCAATCTATAAATTATCAGTAACTTCTATCGCCGTTTAAACGTCATCACTGTTAAAAACTCCAAATTTAAGTAGTTGATTTTCTATACAAATTGAAAAGTAAAAGAAATTTCAATTCAAGGCGTCTTCAGATATACTTAATTCCACTTCATCTCTTTACATTGAGTTTTCCATATAAATATTCCGTTTAAGAACAAATTATTCGGTACTATGATTATAGTAGAGAGACGGGTTTTAATCTCCCTATTCGCAGCAATACTATGTTGATTTTCCATTAGAAATATTCATAATTTATGCTTCTCCCTGTCCCTAGTCAAGCTTTAGCCACCCTGAAACAGAAAAATCAGACACTTTGTCAACTTCATTGAAAAAGTCTAGTGATAAGGTGATCTATTAGAAATCTGATTCCTTATAGTATTAAGCCAATTAGTCCCTTAGAACTACAAATTTTTAAGCGTTGGTGATTATCAATAATAACCTCCACATTATAAAATATACAAAAGATGATTACCATGAAATAACTCAAAAATGATTAATTTAATCTTACTAAATATCATCAAATGGCACATGTTGAAGACTTCTGCTATAATAACTTTTTACTTTGAAGTAAAAGAAAACTCCCAATACTAAAATAACAGTGATGAATAAGATAGTTAGCACAACTTACCAAGACAATCCTTGATACCATTTTAATTCAGGCTCGTTGCATATTTCTTTATAATTTTGAAGAACATTGCTTTTTAAAAACCCTAAAGTTTTTCTCAATCCGCAAAATTCTGTGCATCCCTATATAATCAAGGGTTCATCATTATACAAAATCCTAACAGTCTAATTGTCATATAACTCAAAAATAATCTGAGATGCATATGGGGGCCATTCCTCTAGTTTACCAAACTGCAATCCAAATAAAAGAGCTTATAACGTTGTATCATGAGCTGATAACATTTTCATTTTATGGGTTTACATTCCTTAACCAGCTAGTAACAAATCATTGTGTATATCTTCGATTAGTTGGGAACTTTGCAACTAAGCTGTAAAATGAGGCACAAAGCTAACAGTATTTGACAGTATATTAGAAAATTTGATAAACTCATCATAGAATGCTTAATCTTGAAAGTAATCTATAGTATTGTATCCATGAAATACACTAGCTAGGACAGAGTCTCACAATCTTAGAAACTCCCTGCTACTTCTATCAAGGTTGAATCTATTTGCAATTTTAGCTACAAGTTCATTATAGTCTGATGCCACCTCTTCAAATAAGTCTCTATCAGACTTTCTATTTTACTGCACAATTCTAGCCTTATTGCATCCTCCGTGCCTCGCTCTCAGTCCTATCAGATGCTCGTTTGAATTAGAGTGTATTGGTATTACTTCCTTGTTATAAAAGTCGTTTTCTTGCTTTACATTAATTGGAGGATATACTAAATCACTACTGATAGTTTTGTTATAATTAGGGTAAAGTCCCATAAGCTGGCTTTACGCTGACATTAAAGTTCTATTAAAGTCTGTTGATAATATGTATAGCTCTTATGGATTATAAAACTCACTTAATAGTTTGTGATTGTAGACATATCTATTTCTAAGTTCACATCCTAGTAAATAATGCTATCTCATTCCTTCTGCTGTTAGCTAACCTTTTCCTTATTCCCATCTTTCTAGAGAATCTCAGATCTAGAAGTGAATTGGAGATCTAGCTCCGTGTCTGAATAGTTCTATTACATAAATTAGTTAATTGCCGCTTGCTATAAGTAATAATAAGGCTAACATATTTAATTATTTATTTTTTTAGTACATTTAATGATTGATGTTATTTTAACTTGAAATGTTTAGTTTTATAGTATGAATTTGTTGGTATTAGATAGTTACCTGAAAAATCAAGGTAAATTGTAGTAATTAGGTAATTATATTTCTATATCAAATCACATGAGGAATTACTCTTTTATATTTCAAAAGTGCATAATACCATACCATATCATATCTAAAACTATCTAATCTAATTATATAATAAATGGAAAAAAGTTTTTCTGTCAAAATTCCATCTAAAATCTCCAACAAGTTTTTAACTAACAATTTTCATAGTTTTGCAGGAAATTCTAGTACTATTAATTTTCTACAAAAGATCAAGCCCCATAAACCAATAAGGTAAACAATTCCAGTATATAATAAAGAAACTACATATGGTAGAAATCACTGCAATGATTACGGGGAAAATGATAGATCTAATTCAATTCTGAAGGATTAATCTAAGATTAAACCAAAAACAATATAAAAATCAGACTCATATAAAACAAAATTAATGCCAAGGTCTATGAGTAATGGACATATATAAAGAGCAAGGGAAATAGCGCAAAGTATGGTAGAATAATCTTTTGTACAGCCTAAAAAGCTAGAAAAAGCTAATATATTTTAAAGACCTTTAAAATTCGATTAAATTCGGCCTATTATCTCGAAATCATAAACTAGAAATCTAGGTATAAGTTAGTAGAATAATTAGTGAATATAATAATAAAAATTTGAGATTGCTAAGTCCAAAGTAGAAAAGGGAGAAATAGTGCCTTCTATGCAACAACTACAGCTTTATGGGTAAAGGCAAAGGAAGACAAAATTTGAGCAGTATGGACTATGGATTTCAAGAAAGTTAGTATAAATAATTCCTTAAAATTTGATGTATTAATCAGTTGACTCGTATTATTAGATATTACTATCTAAATAAGTTCAGTTACACATAAAGCATATTTTCCTATAGGCGTTGAATTATACTAATAAATACTTATCATAAATCCTTTAAAAGTGCTAGAGTCCGTATAATTTGATAAATATTTACAATAATATATCTTACAAAAAACTAGTTTAAATTCAAATACACTTATACACTTGACTTAGTTCAAATAATAAGCACTTTACTCACATTACGCATTATCCTATTTTTCAATTGTTAGAATTTAAAAGTATATGGTTTTTCAATATATCATCAAAGATAGTCAAGAGGATTC
This sequence comes from Condylostoma magnum, assembly GCA_920105805.1. Lineage (NCBI taxonomy): Eukaryota > Ciliophora > Heterotrichea > Heterotrichida > Condylostomatidae > Condylostoma > Condylostoma magnum. The sequence continues at coordinate 20,473 of CAKKTI010000264.1, forward strand.
ACTAGCTACATTTTTGGTTATTTTCCTATCCTTAATACTTGTATCCATTTATCAATATACAAGGCAACCATCAGGAAGTATGGAGCAAGAAATAATTTCAATTCATGAATTCAACAATGTAAAATTACAACAATAAGGCAATAACATTCTTCAAGAAATCCAAAACTAGTAAAGAAGCACACAACCATCCTTAATAGTCTAATCAAAAAGAAAAAGACGATTAATCCCAAAAACCCAAGACAAAGAAAACTACAATAATTAGTTACTTTTAAAAATTTCGTAAATATTCATTGTATAAGACTAACAATACTACAAAATTAATAATGGATAAAAAAACCACATAATAGCGAATATCGCGCCGATTTAGTATAATTTATGACAGTGATATTCCTACTGACGTTCCAGAAGACCTGGATTCCGCTTTGAATTTAGATACGAATTAATGAAAGAAAGATAGAGGCTGTATTATTTGTAACATCAAATTCGGAAGAGGAAGATTAGTCCATACAAGAAAATATTTTTGTAAGTTTTGCTTTAGAGGAGTATGTGCAAATTGCTCACATAAACGTTTGTATCATCCTGTTTTAAAAGGAATATCTAGGTGTTGTTAAAAATGTTATTTAGAAAGATAGCATAGTGAAGAGTCCTAATACAACGAGGAAGAGAAATTCAATAAACGATAATTAGGCTTTGAATAAACTTAAGTTCTAGAATTGTCATAGACTAGGGTATTTTCAGACTATTAAAAGGCCTAGTAAGAACTAAATGAAGCTTAAGAGAAATTTTAATTGGTTGATTATGAGTTTAGATCATTTAAATAATAGGCAGAGTAAAAGATTCAATAATTAGAGGAAAAACTGAGTTTATATGTGAGCTATTTTGGATAATAGTAGAATAATATTGACATATCTGAAATTCTTGATGAAAATATCACTTTAAAGCGAAAAGTGAAGGAATTTGAGAGTTAACAGGAAAAGTGCATCGATAAAGACTCAGAGAACTTTGATATAATATTACTGAAGAAACAACTATAATCAAAGGATGAAGAAATTGAGAAATATAGGCAAGAAGAGAGACTTTCAAGTCAAAAATGTGCTTGCATAATCTATTAATTATAAAATGTAAGGTTTGTAAGTTTAATGTTCCTTTATAGTTTAACGAGATAAGCATGACGTACTGCATGCTCTTCTCAGAAGACAAAGACTAGAGCCTCCTGAGAATTTTAGCTATACTATTTCTACTTTTAGAAGAGATAGAGAGGAGTTATTTGATATTTAAGCTTCTTAAGTTAATGTGTTTTAAAAGCAAGATTAGATTATATGCTAGACTTTAAACTGGTACAAGCGAGTAGATAAACCTTTTGACGTAAGGGTTATATCTAGAACAATTGTTGAGGATAATCCTTTTGAGTTTTTGTAAGCTCTAGGCTATGAACTTGATTCATAGTATAAAATTTCCGGATATTTAACAACTTGCTAGTCGTTTGAAATAAAATTGTACAGAGTTGAATCACATAATGAACAGCATTTAGAAGTATAAGGATTCTGTAGTGAATAAGAGTTTAATGCATATCTTTAGGAGTTTTAGATTTATTGTGAGCAATTTTTAAAGTATTTAGCTAATTAATACAGTTTAAAATAGTTGGAGATAGACTTGATAACTCTGTATTTATTATTTGTAGCTTAGTCTCATGGTTTATAATCTGAAATTGTAGAATTGATATTTGCAAGTTTTGCTGTCTTTTCTATCGATTTATCAGTTTCTTTATAATAAACTTTATTTCCTATAAGCTCTACTAATACTCTAATGTATTTTCAACTCTCCAGATTAAATTATCTAGGGATTTCTTATTAAATGACCCGTATAACACTAGATAATTTTCCTGATATTCTTTCAATAACTAAATAATCCTCTAATTGAACATTTGATTATAGGTTTAAATAAAGTTTTCACAAATGAACTTATCCTTTTGTATTGCTAAAGCATTACAATTATCCTACGATTAATATTCCTAACAGAATCTCATAAAAATATTCATTGATTCATTCTAACTTATATCTTTCTAAGTTAAATACTTTATCAATACATAAAACTCATTAAAGCTGAGAAATCCATCCTCATTGAAATCAGCAGAGTCAAAAATAATCTACTGCAATTTAAAATCTTACTCATCTTATTGTATGAATATATCAAATAATTATTCCATTAAAACATCAATATTAACGATTCCATTTTTGTTGCCTCATTACTAGTCTTAAAGTCTATTTCCTTCTAATACTGATTTGACTAACTTTTAATCATCATGGTTAAGGTTTCCTTCCAAATTTTACTTTATAAACTCAAAGGCTCTAGAATAAGGAGTGAACCATTACTCATTAAAATCTTAATTATTAACAGGCCTTCCAATTCAACTAGTATTTATGAATTATAAAAGATTTAAGTAGATTTGAAAGTATTTTTTATTTATAGGACTTTTAAGATCAATAAACCTTCCAAATAGTCTAATTCTTTAAACTTAACTTTGCTTTAATATAGCTGCTAGTAGGCTATGCAGCCTACTTCTAGCATATTTTTCAGTTCCATATTCCTTGAACAAATAACTATAAATAAAATCTATAAAAGACTCATCCCTTTCATCTCGGTCATTCAGTCTCAACTTATAAAATTTCGTTATAGTTTTTAATAGGATTTTTCTTGACATTGAGCTCTTAAGTTTTAATAAAGGAGTATTATTAACCTTTTATATAATTTAAGCAACTGTTCTAATATTTTCTTCCTCTGCTTGATTCGGGTTATCTGTTTTTATTATATACGGAAAATAGGACCTTGTAAGTTGAGGGGATGGTGATAACTCTTATTCATGGTATCTTACATTAGTATTTAGTTTTATTCCTCTTTGCCTAAAATATCTAGTTGTAGAAGGCCTCATGGCCTAGTATATATTAAGTATTACGGGACTTTGATAAAGGATTATGTCCTTTAGTGCAAAAGCTAAATTTGGTATAAAGTTTGATTTGATGTAAAAACTGTTTTTTTCTCATCTACTTCTTAAGTTATTATATATTCTGTATATATCTTTTAAATATTAGCTTTTAGTTTAAGTGCTTTGATCGATTCATATAGGATCTGGTATAGCTATGCTGTGTCTTCACAATCTAAGCCTAGGAAATTTAGTATTAGTAAACTTTTCTGATAGAACTACTCTTACATCAATCTCTTAGTCTTTAGTGTCTTGTTGAATCTCTTATTGCAAAAATTCACTTTCTTATCTATAATTTGAAAGTGTTTCATAATTTAAAAACTGCTCATAATTCTCTTAGGGTACAATATCCATAAGTTATTCGACTAAATCAATTAAATATCTACTCTTTCCTTATTATTGAATTAACATCTTCCTTTAATCATGAATTTGGCTTCTAAGATCTATGATTATTTATACATGTTTTTCAGCTTAGATTGCTTTATCAAGGAAGAGTTTTTCATATTGTTAGTTTTATACTTCTAATTCATTATTACTTTTACTAATTTCTTTAATTTTTAACTGTAATGTATCTATTTGCTTTTACATATCAGTTTAAATGCTACTTACTTATTAGCTACACTTTTCTTAGTATTTTTCTTTAAATTTAATACTCTATTCAATTATCTCCTTGAGTAGATTTTAGTATTGATTTCAAATACGTCTAAGCATTTGCCCCCTTTCTCTGCAAGTTTCAGAGCTCTAGCTTATAATTTCCTTTATGCATGTTTTGTATATATCGTGAAGCTATTAAAATCTGAATAATTTGTCCTATTTGGAATCCACATTGCTTAATCTGTGATTGAGTCACTAATATAAATTTTAAGCTTACATTCTAGATTAACAGCGTTTTGACTCTAATGATACTCTTGAACTCTATAAATTAAACTAAATACTTGAAATAGACTGGCTCTTTTATAATTATAATTACTTTTCCTTTTAAATAAGTAAATCAGCAATTCTGGCATTAGTTTGAATAGTCTCAGAATCTAGATTACTTCCTATTGACTACGCAGATTTACGTCTTATTATCGATTATTTTACAATTTTCCTATTTTAAATAGGACTAAAAGCCTTCGTTTTATATGTAAAATCTTTAATGGGACTTAAGTTTTTCATTTTAATTAAATTACAAGCTAAGATATATTTAAAAGTATGTTTAGATAGTTCCATTGAGCAGTCGCGTCGTGAATTTGCGCTTTTATAGTTCTAAACACATTGGGATGATTTGAGTTTAAATAAGTTACCAGTTAATGTATTTGTTATTGTAATTTCTAGTTTGACTCTTGTTAAAACATCATATCTAGTAGTCTTGTTGCTAGAGTAAAATAATTTCCTACTATAGGATTGTTAATTTCTAACTAATTAGAATTTTATTCCAAAATTAAACAGGCTTATTTTATAAGAACCTTTAAAACTTAAAGAATGTTGGTTTTTATAGCTACAGTTTAGCCTTGAAAGTTTGATATAAGGAACCCTGTGTAAAACTAGAAAATGGTTTAATCATTGTAGGCAAAATAATCGTTATTTTGATAATCCTCAAAATTGTATTCTTAAATTTAATTGAATTAGCTTTTGAGATATAACAAAGTATCTTCTTTGAGTATATCTTATTCATTACTTAAACTAGTAGCCATTACTTTAAGAAGTTGCGGATTTAGCTTAAAATATTACTCGTTTTTCAATAAAGCCTTAAAGGCAGCTTTTCTTATTAAGAGATAATCTGTTTTCAGGGAGTCTGAGTTTCCTAGTATAGTGGAAAAGATTTAATTAGTTATTTTTAAATCACATTACAGATACTTTAAAGCCAATTTGGTTGCTTTATAGTGAATAGACGTTGAGTTTTATGATTACAGTATTTCATTGATAATTTGTATCATCCTTTCGTATATATTTTCATTTAGTTGTTCTTATGAAAAATTGCAAAACTTCTGTATAAGTAATTTAAATTACTATCAATTTTAATCATGAGCATTTCAATACCTATGATTATTTTAGCATATACTATCAATTATGTCTATAACAGTATTACTAAATTAGTTTTTAGAGGATAAGCCATGCAGATTCTATTAAAACTAGCAGATTTGATACATACCACAGTAAATTTGCTCTGCCATATGCCTTACATCATCGTTATTATCTATTACTTACTCCGATTTTATAGTTATATCTAAAAGATCATAGCAGTGTATACATAGAATAGAAACATCATTAAGTTCATTCATTCTCTATTAAACCGATGCAATTATTTCAAATATGATTTCTATTATATTGGAATTTGCCTCGGGAGGGAAGGTTTTCATTACTCTATACAAATTCTTAATTAATTTTCCTATATGAGGAGAAAGTTAGCCCAAGCCCTATCCGGGGCCTATGGATTCTATATACCCAGATATTAGTATTTTTAAAGTCTATAGAAAAGATTCTTCAAACTCATCTTATTATTCAACTGCAATACACTTAAATAGTTGACAAAATCAAAATCCTGACTGATTTTTCGCGTTTTTCTTACTTACTATGAATTTGTCATAAAAGTTTTCTATATAATCCTGTGGATTTAAATACCTTCCTACAAGTTTGGTTATTTGCTCTATCATTGGCTCAATTTAATCAGCATCGTCTAAGCTGAAAAAACTGTTACTTACATCTATAATTTAATTCAGGTAAGGTTTGATGGCATCTTCGCAATAAATAAGATAAAGTATTAGAATTTAAGCTGCTTGCACTCTATATTAAGAACTTCACTACATAAGTTGCATTGTAAGATAAGGAACTATATTATCAATGCATTATGACATATATAATTAAGATGCTTAGTTTGGCCTTTAGCTAATTGGATGAGGGTACTGTATAAAGTTTTTATCCTCTCTGTGATTTATGCTAATTGCCTTAGATTTCTACCGTTACCATTAAATTGCTATTTTATCAATTTAATTAAGACAGAATTACTTTAATTCTCTCATAGGATCAGCTAAGCCTTGAATTAAATACACGAGCAATTTTGATCTATAAACAAGTTAGTGATTTACAGAAAAGCACCAAAGTTTGATTGATCTATAAAACTACTTTCTTACTGCAAAAGATGAGTCTGCACATAGATTACTGATGTAATTCTTATCTACAATATCGAATTAATCCTGCATAACTAGTTCTTTAGTAATATGTGAACCATACATCACTTATATTATTCTTTCAGCTTCTTTTTGCTTGCAATTTTATAGTATAGCATTTAAAGCCTGTATTCCACTAATTTTTACAGTTTAGCTTACAGACTTAAGACACAATAAAATGCTTGCTACCAAATTTTCATTATATCTCTAAACTTCTCTCTTTAAGTTTCTTTGCATTCATTTAACTAAATTACAACATTTTACTAATAACTCTTTATTATATTAGTCGATAAAAAACACTCTGATAATAGTTACGTATTCGTTTATGTTTTACTATGTATGAGTGATATTTTATATCTTTATTAATATTTCAATCAATCCACATAATCTAGTCCTGATTTCTGGTGATTATTCAGGAGCTAGAAGTTCTGGTCTAAATTTAACAGTCATAGGACTTGTCTGCTCTAAGCTTAATTCTATATCAACTTTATGATCATTTACTCCTATTCTATCCCCAATTAGTTAAATTATGTCAGGGACAAAATTCTGTATGTTCTAAGTTGTTTTGATCAAGTATTGTATCAATTAGATGCTTTCAGCCCTGATTTCACTCATTTCATCGTACAATAGGAGTAGAAGATCCCTTAAATGATATCTTGTAATATCTAACATTATTTCTATTGTAAAAATTACCTGGTTAAAGGGATTAGTCTTTGATTAGTTAGGATATTTGTTATATTGCATTTAGTCTGTATTTAGGCAATGGATCCTGTAGTTTGGCTACTAAACTAGGTAGTTAAGAAAGATTGCGAGATTTCGATGTATTGTTTTTGTCCATTTTCAAAATATAATAGACTTATTTGTGTGTTATACAACTAAAAGTAATAATAAAGAGCTGAGTTGTTATCATTTTGTAGGAGTAAACAAACTAACCATTATTATAACTGTAGTAGTTTACTTTGTATTAATATATACAATAATTTTATATACAAAGGATAGTTTCTTATAAAAACGACCCAATACCACTTTAAAAATTAATTTACTTAGCATATTGGTTGATTAGTTAGGCTGAGCTTGTAAAGTGGACTTTAATAATTCTAATCTCTCAGATATTATATTTTAAAAATGCTGAGACTATCCCTATACAGTGGCTTAATATACACACTATACGAGTTCTACGACACATAAATCTAATTCTACTATAAAGAAAATAGAGAGCAAATAGCACGTATAAAAGAGACTTAAAATTTAAACAAAGGAAGATTTATACCAACCCTCTGGCTATACCACGGTTGACTACAATCTTATATTGGATCATATAAAGGAGTTCTTCCTAGAAGTTAGCCCTTCGATATACATTATGATAGAGAGCTAGTAGTTTTACCAGATGGAGGTACAATGTCGATTGATTGACTTGAAGGTTAGAATCTGCCTGATAATAATCCATTGCTTATAATACTACCAGGACTAACCGGGGGTAGTTCTAGCCAGTATATAAAGTCCTATGTAGATACAGGCAATAAAAACGGATACAGAGTCTGTGTACTCCACGGCCGAGGCATTGAAGACACCCCTTTAACTGTAACTTATAAAAAGACACCTAAAACTAGTAATGCAGGTTGTAGTGAGGATTTCGGGTATTTGATACAATAAATAAAGAAAAGGTACCCTCAGGCTAAGTTTATGGGTATAGGGTTATCCATGGGGGGAAATTAAATACTGAAATATGCTGGAGAAGCCGCTGAGGCGTCTCTTCTTGATGGGATTGTTAGTATTTCTGCCCCGTATGATATTTTAGTTTGCTCTAAGTTTTTAAGCAGAAATTTTCCTAATTGTATAGTTTCAGATTATCTTTTAGTTCTAAATTTACGGAAAAATTTGACTAAATTTTATGATACTTTTAAACCTCTTGAAGAAAAATTAGGTTTAGATCTTGAAAAGGCAAAAAATGCTACAAGAACTGAGGATTTCGATAACTTTTTTACTAGTAAAGTACATGGATTTAGAAATGCTGAGGAGTATTATAGAGGAGTTAGTTGTATGAAATGAATTAAATCAATAAAAAAACCAACTCTTGCTATATCTTCACGTGATGACTCGTTAGTGTCTTAGCATTGTATTCCTTACAATGAATTTAGGTAAAATGAGAACACAATACTGGCAGTTACGCGATTTGGAGGACATGTAGGGTGGTTTTGCGGATTTTTTGAATAGAGACGATGGGCAAATGAAACAGCAATCCAGTTTTTAAATTCAGTATTAGATTCACTTAGTTAATAAATTCTATATTAATTTAACATCGTTTTGTATGGACTAAGAAGGCTTCAATATACATTTTGTTCCTACTTTTAGTATATTGATTGATAATATGCGATTTAAAAGGTGGATTGTTATTAGGTAGTAATCATACTTATGTTCTATAGGTTTTAGAGATTATAATTTTAAGCTTTGCAATAGATAAAGATTGGTGATATAAAAGTAAGTAACTTATAATCTAATTTTGGCCTATTTAATACAAAATTAAAAATTGGAGCTGCTTGTTATACTAATTTGATTAATCTAATTTACCAAAATTTTATACTGAAATTACTTATAATTTTATCTTTTACTTTACTGTAAGATAAAGCGGACCAAATACTGTCTTATTACTTCTATATGATAATAGAGATAATATATTCAAGAAGCATAAAGCTTTAAAAAATAGTTAATCTACGTTACTATAACTAACTATTTATACCTGAAGGATCATCAATTTCTAGTTACCTATTTTCTGAATTATCAATAATTTGACTTATTGAGTTATCTTTATTTCTTGCTTTGTTATCGTGAAACATATTGGTTCCTTAAATAGAACTAATATCAAATTATGAAGATATAGGCTTAATTTTGTAGGAGTCTTAAGGGTTCTACCTTATTTATTCCTCTTCAATAATTTAATTTAAATCTCTTTTAATAATCTGTGCAAACATTGACTCTTTATCTAAGAAACTCTACACTATTGCATATTTTTCAGCTAACTAATTAATAACCTGTAAAATAAGTGCCATAATCCAGTTTCCTAAAAAGATAGCATTGATAATAATAAGTACAATGAAAAAGAATATATCAATACCAATTAATCCATATTCTTAATCAAAATACATGGCAATATATATAGTAAATTATGAGGCTGCTATAGCCCAAAATTCTAGCTTGTTCAGACTCTTAGTTGAGAATGGTCTTAAATTCATTTGGATCAAAAAGGAAATTTATATAATCAAAATGATTAAAAATCCTTGCATTGTGACTAGTAATGGTTATTCAAAAACTATTACAGAGATAACCAAAGTTTTTCTTAAAATAATCATAAATTCCCAATAATAATATTCCGTCTTATAGCCAAAATAAAGAAAACCTGCAGATAGTTTTCTACTAATTTTTTCTAGTTTATCTTTATTTTTTATCAAGAAGCCAAGGCAAATCATTGGAAACACTATTATCCATACAACTATAGATGGAATAGAAGCAAATAAAACGTAATCTAAATGAGTATCTTCCCAACATCTTTCATTTAGATCATCAAGTAGCCAGAATTCATTCTTTTCTATCTCAAAGCATCCTAAAATTTATATACTTCTTTTTACTATCATTGGATGAAATAAGAAGAAGATTGTAATTATTGAGCCAAGCATCTTTCATTTCAGTAGCTCAGTTTTTTTAACTAAGCTTATTAAAAACCAAACAGTAGCTACTATTATGCATACTCCGAATGGTAGCAATGACACTATGATTAATTTAGTGTAAATAGGGTTAGTATCTTCGTCTAAATAGCAGTCAATTAAAAATAAGCCATCTATTACATTTCCAGATGATTCTTGAGCTTTAAAAAGATCGAAAAAGAAGTCAGGCCAATCCACTTTCAATTGATTTATTGCAACAATGAGCTATAAGTAATTGAAGAAAATTTTAAAGTAAACTGATTATAGAGATTTT